>APFE030689084.1:0-15535 GCA_000404065.3 Pinus taeda
TAATGAATAGACTGGACCAAGTTTCTCCACTTAACCGTCTCGAGTGAAGAGAACCCCCCAGAAAATCCCAGTGAGTCTAGCCGACGTCTGCTCCAGGTACAGTGGGATCTTCCCGCCACCGTCACCTTAGGAAGAATCCTAGAGAATATGGACACTAAGGTTACCAACAGAAACAAATACACCTGGGGAAACAGTCTACGATCCGATACGCACGCAAGGGTAGAGTAGCAAGCTCAATCCCCTTGAAGGCTCCTTGAAATAAACTGATGTTTACCAACAAGTGAACCGAGGCTCCTCGAAAATAATCCGAGGTTTACCATTTGTAATACGTGAATATCTGGCGTCTTTCCCAATGAGGAAGGATTGATTCCCACACTGGTTCGGACACGATCTCATGCTTCTGCTTTAAGAGGAGCTTTCCCAGAGTATAAATGCAACAATTGGATTTCTCCTACCGCAAGATAAAGCTACATGTTTGTTTTACTTATCTTGGAGAGTTAATTACTCCCTACTCCAAGATACTAGCTTAAGCTATATTCGTGTATTAGAGCCCTAGAAACAAGAAATTTTCTAGATTGATTTTATATTAAGCGTGATTTTTAGTGGTTTTTTATTAAGTCAAAAGGTGATGGAGATGAAACTTATGGTGTAAAGACTCGACACAAAATCACTATAAAGATGCACTTAGGATGACTAACTAATCTTTTCTCTTCAATGAAGTTCTAGTTAAGAAAGAGTTGGAGGATGCAAAAACTTTTTAAAACCACAAATATTTCTTTAACAATCAAATCAAAAGAAGAGTATTCATTTCAATGCATTCAAAAACGAGCCAACTAATTATTTCTACAAGAATTTCTCTTTTCATTCGAAAACTCAAATGCTACTAAGAACAAGCTTTTTCTTCAAAAGATACCTTTCATTTTTTGTTTGAAAACAATTAAAAACTATAACTAAAGCAATCCTTGAGAAAACTATTTAATGAAGCAAACTTAAGATCTATAAACTAACAAAACCCTATTTGAAGTAAAAAGCTCACAAAAGTGTTTTTGAGGATGTTTTACTTGGTCACAAGCAAACCAATGACTAATTTGTTCAGAATCACAAATAAGTCAAGAACAACCAATTTTTCATTCCTTTTTTTAAAAATGAAAATCCAAACTTTAAATCACAAGTCTATCGAAGTTTTGTAAAGAGAAATATCAAAGAAGATTTCTCAACAAGGGGAGATTTCAAACATGGTCAGACTCTCAAGAAGACTGGTAGGCACTAAGGTGATCTGAAGTCCCTACAGCCTCTAAGCTCAGAGCCACTACACAACCAAATCGAAAAACAAACCCAACAAGCAAAACTTCTAGGAATTTCACCTAAAACCCTAATGCTATTGAAACAAACCAAGGAAAGATTTCAACCAGTCACATGCAGGTATGGGCAGAGTACAATTACTAGAAAAACAAAATAAAATTAACTAAAAGAGCAAAAGTCAAGATTTTCAAAAATTTAGCAGGGTACGCAGGTGCAGAGCTCACCCAGGTGCGGGTACGCTCTGTGCACAAAAACAAAGTGCGTACTGGTACGCACTGTGATCTAAGCGCAGGCTGCGGACTTCAACTAAAGTAATGAAAAATAAAAAACAAAGCTAAATCAACTAAGTCTACCCAAAGCCACACACAACAAGCCAAAAACAAAAACCAAAAAACAAGTTTCTCAAGTCAAAGAAAAACGAGGAAAACAATCAAGTCCCCAGCGGAGTCGCCATTTTGTCACGCGGAATCAGTTGATCTTGCGGACAAGACAGACCTTTCTAGAATCTAATGAAGACCTAATGACAAGCAAACCAACCAAACACTATCTTTCTCTCAATGTGCTTTATAAGTAATGGGAAACAAGTGTGTTTAAGGGCCTACCTCATGTCAAACGCAAGTTTGGAGATGCCTTCGCTTCTTTGATCTATGTAAGTTCCTTCGTCGCAAACCTGCAAGCGCAAACAAGGAAAACAATTAAAGAGCACCTAAATATCCAATATTATAAAACATATTTAACATGAAAGTCAAGGAGTCCATGAAACAAATAGCATAAGATACTTGTTGAGAAAAATGAGCTTGATTGTATTAATTCAAAAGAAAAGAACCTTACAACCTTTGCCTTGACGCTGTAAAAGCTCCTTCCAGGGTCCAACAAGAAGTCTCCTCTACTTTGACAAGCTTCACTCACTCCCTAATGGGGCCAAAAATGTATGTGATCTCTCCTCTTAAGCTCAAATAGGAAGTCTTGATTTCACTAGCATTTACCCTCAAAAGTTCAGCTTCTAACCTCCCTGGCCACTGACCCAATGCCTCAATTTATAGTGCAATGGAGATCAGTTACCAGCTCCTCCTTCAAAGAGATAGACTCCCTCTTCAAAGGGATAGCTCCTCTCAACAAGGGATTAGTTCCTCCTATGATGGGATGCATGAACCACTTGGAGCGAACAATCCACGTAACAAATCCTTCTAGAAAACTCTAGAATCAACCCAAGATGAGTTTTTTAAGATAAAAATTGCGCCTTTTGACTTTTACAGGGGTACGCACCCTCCCCTTTACATACAGAGCATATAAGTACGTAGATATCTTGAACAAAAGGTGTGGGCCCGCAGGCAAAAGTAAGAGAAAGTGTGGAACCAGAGTTATATTGCTTTTTTGATGTCTTTCTCTCTTTTCTCAAGCTTGTTTTGAAGAGCTGAGGTTTAAGACTTACTTAGGAAGCTGGTATAGGTGATGATAGGCCTACACCGACTACAAATAATCAAGGTGACGATATTTTTGTGTAACAGGAGGAAAGACCATCTATGTAGATGTGATGGTAGTCCAAGATCCATTAGATTTTGATCTTCTCCTTAGACATGACTATGTATATGTCATGGGAGCTCTTGTTTTTTCCCTCTTCCATGTGGTTTGCTTTCCGAACGAAGGAAGAAATGTGATTATTCATCAATTGTCATTCATCGGTGACCAATTACCTCCTCTCCAACCATCATCCTCTATCAGCTCTTGTTTGGAAGCAGTACCTTCCCCACCACTGGTTAATTATGTGGCTACCTGTTCCATCTCCACATCCATTGATGATCAAACGGATGGTATAGTACATTATATATTGGGGGCATTGGAAACTGATATATCTATGGTACCAAATGACATGTATTCCTCCCAGAGCATGGCTCTTCCATCTAGTGAAGACCTCTTGGGAACCATGTTTTCATATGGTTCATGAACAGGTATCATGAGGGTAGTTCTTGCTCTTGTGTCGACCACATTAAAAAATGAAATGACCACCATGGAGCATAGTTCCTTGTCTTGTGTCAAGCTCGTTAAAAAATGAATCAAGGAATCTTGAGGAGAGTTCTCAATCTTGTGTCAACCTCATTTAAAAATGAAACAAGAGGTTTGAGGAGCATCCCTAGTCTTGTGTCGACCTCTTTAAAAAATGAAACAAATGTCTTGAGGATAGTTCTTTTACTATGTCAACCTCGTTAAAAAATGAAACAACTCCCTTTTCTAAATCGATTCTTTGATTAAGATCTCGTGAAATCCCAGTCGAGTCTTTCCTGAATCTCGAGAGTGAACTTCATTCCATCCACCCAGTTGAATGCAATGAAGCTTGGGGGACATGTACCTTGATTAGATCATTATATTTGGGGCATGCGAACCTTATTCAAGCACAATTTTTTGTTTCAAGCTTGTGTAAACATGAAACTAAATCCAAGCATAGTTTTCCATGCTTTGACCTTGTGTAAAAATGAACCCATCTGCGACATACCTTTTTTGGTTTGGTGTGTAAAGCAATTTCTCGCTTATTATCTCTTTTGTCATTTATGCAAATGTTAAATATATTGACTGATGCATTAGTGAATTATGTATTAGATAGAAATTTGAGAAAATTATAAATCATAAACAAGCATTTAGACATAATAAGTAGATACAGTAAAACATAGATAGATCTATATCATGTGTTGTGCACAGTGGCGATCAAAATATATATATATTAATATATATATATATATATATATATATATATTAGATATACGTACTAAAATATGTGTCTTTAGTAAAATCGTGAGACACATGTCTCTCAAAAATCTATAGAAAAGAAACCTAGAAGTCTACTATGCATTATGCTCTCTATAGCAGACTACTGCTTAGACCACGTGTCGAAGCAGTCGATGCATCCTGTTCGACACACCCACGGTGTGTCGTTGGTACTACCTGGGAATCTCCTTGAATCCTCTGTAGTTTGGGATCCCCTCAGTCAAGCCCTCTAGATTATGATCTATCTCCTCCTTAGCATCTTCAACCGGAGGTGGTAAGTCAATCTCTCTATTAGCCCTCCTGGCAGAAGGAGCGAGACCTACTGGTCTCTCAAGTCCAACATCTGCAAAGAATTAAACATAATAATTAGTACATGTATATTTAAAATCCAAAAACAACAAAAAATTACAAAAATCTTTGTCAGTCCAATTGAGTATCTTACCTCTCTCATCCCACTGTTCGCCAGGAGGAAGCAACATGTCTGGACTGCCCCTAAAATCCATCCCAGTGTACGGCCAATCCTCAACTATGACTTGTTGACAGTTCATCCATTCAACAAATTCTGGACCCACGATACAGGCTAGCCACTGCCTCCTCGTGACATCATGAGAGCCCAATGAGTAATCCATGTATGTCGTGGTCCTGGCCATCCCACCATCATGTCCTGTCTCTGGAGTATTCGTACTCATTCTAGCATGAGCGATATCAAGATTGAACTGTAGCCGAACTATTTCGTCTCACATTAATGGCACTTGTTTAGTTGTCTCTTTATATTGAGAGACACAGCCTACGCCCAGTTAAATATAGTAGGATTCAAATGGTCTTGGGCTAACCATAATTAAGTCTTGGTCACCTCATGCTGGCCTTGGGAGCCAGCTGCTTTTGTTATGTTGAATAACAATACCCATAGTGATAAATCACTAACACTGACAATCTGTAGCTTTCCACTTGTTGATGATTTCCATGCTCCTGGGGGGAACACTCTTGTAATAAGTGTGTCCATAGAGTCTCTAGTAACTCGAGCTCCCACCATGCAAGGCGTCTCTCCTCTCCTTGATAACCCAATCAAAAAGTAGATATTCGTGGCATCAAACTCAATTTCTTGCCCACGGATTATGAATTTGCCTTCTGTTGGATTCCATGCTTAGATCAAGTACTCTAAGAGATCCAATTGTGCTCTCAGAAGTGGTGTCAAGAAGAATTTTAACAACCCACAGTTTCATAGGATGTTCAAACACTGAGGATCTGCCATTCCCATCACATCATCATTGTCATGAGTATGTTCTTGCCATACGAACGCCATTTTTTATCCCTACATGCACAAACATCCCTTTGTTAAATGCCATCCAACCATTTTTAGCTTTTAAAACTGATTATAAATAAAGATTTTTGGGTTCCGGCCGATTTTCATGTTTCACAAACTTTCAGGTCATCATAGGTGTACATCACTTTCGCGCAACGATCCTGTTTTTTCCCTGTGTAAATTTCTCAGTCATCGTGGCCCCAAGGGGGAAACTTGCGACGATTGAGGCAGAATTTTTGTCCAAAAAATTCCTCTAAACTCGAGTTTAAAACATGAAATTGCATCTAATATTGGCATAAAAACAAAGGTAAGGATAGGGAATTTACCTGGAAGAAGCACAAAAGGCAATGGACCACTAAGCCTCCTGGAATCAATCGCCAAGTTTCACGAGGTATGCAATGTTTGAAATTTTTACCACAATTAAAAACACAAGAAAATTAGTTTTTTACCATAGTGTCTCTTTTATAACCATTTTTTCAAAAATTTAGGGTTTTCCTTAGGGTTTGAAATTAGGGTTTTTGCCTATATGTGTGTTTTTGGGAGGAAAATCTTATGCTTGTGTTTTCTTGTGTAGCGATAGGTGTTTCAAGCACTGACAATGATCGATGCATGAATTATATACTCAGTCAATGTCGAAAAAATCCTTTCGGAGTCAACTTTAAACTCTTTTTTGACTCTTGAAACGTGAAAATATTGTCGAGCCCTTATCGTTTCTAGCTCGTTAATGGTTATGAAATGTTGTGTCCCTAGTAAGTATTTTACTTTTTTAGGCTAGAGGCACTATTTATGAAAATTACTCCTTTACTGAAATGGTCAAACGATTCTCTCAAGTATCGTTTTCTACCTTTTCAGGCTCGAGAGGCACAAACTTACGAAATGGGACAATTTGGAGTTTTCTTTTCCGTGTCTTTTTCAAAATCTCTAAATATGAAAAAGACATTGGACTCGTTACCATGAAGAGACCTGAGCTTCTCCTCCCTAGGGCTTGTTAAAATTTGATTGGGTTGGATTTGTCTGAAGGAAAAACTTATATTTCAAGCATATGCTATCCCCTTCAAGCTTGTGTTTCAAAAATAATCGGGGTACTCGCCAGCCATGGTGGGGGAAAATTTGGAAATATTTTGTTGATTACCTACGATAGCTTGTCGCTCTTGAACATCGACACTTTTTGCTTGTCGCAGGGTTTGGGATATCCTCACTTCATCATTGGCCTTTCGGGATTTGGTTTCTTCACTTTTCCTCATTCCATTTGATCCCTGTTATCTCCGCATGACCTTTGATCCCTTGGAACCAAAATGCTGCTGCCTTCCAGAGTCATGTCGCCAATATGATCAAGAGCTTAATCCTTCTGTAGTTTGAACCATTACATCCTCCTATGAAACTTTGTTTCATCCATCGTCATCATGTTACTTTGTCTCACGTTGTTGATATGGGAAACATTATGGTCCTCCTGTGACAGATCGCTTCCTGTCGACATCAACTCATTATCCAGGAAGTTGATCTCGAGACTCCTTTCGGGTACCTTGGAGATTGCATGCCTTAGTGGCAAGTTTGTTGCACTCGACAATAGGCTTGCATCACTGGTCTTCGATCAGGTGATTTCACAAGTGTTCAACGCCATATCATTCTTCACACTTTGTGGATTGTACTAGCAGTACCTTGAGAACCATTGACATTATTGGCGGTCTCTCTCACACTTGTTAATGGTTCACATCATTGGCCAGTAATCAAGTGATTTTCTAGTATGCTCGACTTCAACACATTTATTCGCATATTAGAAATTGTATGATGGATAGGTTGGGATTCAAGACCCTGGGATCAGATTACACAAGTCCAAGTTGCATGGATTATTTATGCATAACTCTTTTGATTGGATGTTTGCTGCCATACCTGAGTCTTTCTAGATGGCTATGACCATACCTGTGTTTTCATATGGTCTTTTCAACTAGATGGTTGCATCCATAACATAGAGGAGTTCTATTTGTCTTTGGATGGTTATGCCCATACCTCGACTACATGTACCTCTTTCACTATTAGAGTTACCAATTGTACTTACATTTGCAAGCTCTCCACGATGGCGTTCCGGTTCAATTATGGTTTCGTAAAGCATTTCAACCCTCCCACTCTCTCAACTTTCATGCTTTAGGGGGCATCTATTACATAGTATTTTGTCACCAACCACGCATCCCCTGATCTTGGGTAGGGTCAGTCCTTGAATGACATATACTCTTTGTCATATACCAAAATATGTATCCAAATCTTCCATATTACTCAAGAAGATTGCCTAAACTCATCACTCCTAAAGTTGACCCCTTTCTACCCATGTTTCAAGATCATTGTAGGCCATCATTATCCTGCCTACGACGATAGCTCAGAATGCACTAACTCCTCGTGACATCATCTATAAGTCTCAGTGTTTGACCTGCGATGACCCAGATATGGTGAATTAGTTCAAACATAATACTTTTGGGTGGTTCTGGAGCTGGTTGTTGGGTCAAAGAAGTTTGCCTCTCATCATTTGAGATGGTGATTCCACCTTTTTGGTAGCCTCCCTTGAAGATGAGCTTCCTCTCCCCTCATTTATGGAGGCTCCTCCTCTTATAAAAGCATCCTCCATGACTATGATCAGTTAGTTTTTTGGAGTGCAAGTTCTTAGTTAGATAGTTCTTGGTTTGTTGGATTGATAGCTTAAATTTGGATTGCTAATAGCCTAGCAATAGCTTGTGAGGTATGAGAATAGCTTTTCATGTTCTGGATTGATAGTGTGAAATGGTTTTGTAAGAAGGAAGCCTTGTTGTGATTGCCCTAGTTTCATACTTGTGCTTTTGGGTGAGAGTCATCAGTCTTTCTGGGAGACCTTTGAGAGTGAATGCTTATGGAGATATACTGATCGGACCCTACAAGGAAGCTTGCGACGTCAAGGTGTGGTTGTAAGCTTTACTATTGTTTATATTAACACAATCAATAGTTGTTTAGAGAATTTTCAGCGAAATCACATAAGTAATAAATTGTCGACGCGTTTCGAACCAACCAGTGTGGTTCATCGTCAGGACAAGTTGAAGAACCGATCCAGCTTAGCTTGTTAAATAGTCTTTGCAGAGATACCAACGGCTAGATTGACCCTAGTCAAAAAACAATATCATAGCTATATTCTTTAATAAATTATTAATCCTAGAGATACGTTAAATTAGGTAATTAAAGTATTCTTACCAGCTGGAAATTCATTAGTTAACTTAACTAAATATAATAGTTTATTGATAAATGTATATATAAATACCTATAATGAACCAATTCCAAATAAAATAGTATTATTGGTTCATTTAATTAATGAATATTTTAATTTATTTATATAATCTATACAACTACCATTTATTATTTTATTTAATAATTTATACTTACTTATATTTCTTTAATAGTTAATTTATCAATATTCATGTTCATTTATAATATTTTAAAATCCCTTGTAAATAGGTAAATATATTTATTTAATAACTATTTTAATTAATTAATTTATATAATCTATACAAATATAACTTAATAATTTATTTTATAATGTATATTTACTACATAATCTATATTTGATTTAATACTTAATTTTATACATCCATGTTCCAATTTTAATAATCTTAAACCTACCCCTGTGATTAGGTAAATATATTATTTTTAAATTAAACTAATTTTAAACCCTACAAATATATTTAGACATAATAAATAGATTGTTATAATGCTTCTTTCCTTTAATTCATTATAGTTATAATAATAGGCTCAATCACTAATTATATATTAATAAATATCTGTAGCGTTATAATAGATTAATATGGGATAATATTATTGGTATAATATTTAAAGAAATCAAATCAATATAAAATATATAATAGAAAACAAGAAAAAGGACAAAATTAATTAAATTACTACTTGAATATTAATAAAATATAATTGTCATAAGGCTCGAAATAAAGATCATATTAATAGCCAATAAGACGACTAATACTGAGAATAAAGAAATAAAGGGAGCAAATAATATTAATTCAATATATAATCAGGAAGAAAAGAATCAGGGAGGGGAAATAAAGAAACCAAGAGGAACACTGGATCCACCCCAGAATCAAGCCCGAGGCATTAATAATGAGGGATAGAGGCGGCTAGGAAGATAGGGCTGGGACCCAACAACTGCTAATCTTCCAGCCATCATCCCTATTAAGGTTCTTCGGCCTTTTCTCAACCTCCAGGGCCTCTCTGAATTTTCGATGGTGAAATTGCGGAACTTTAGCAATGACTTGAGCCTCTTCAATACAGACATGATGCCTAGTCTTTTCGGCATGTTCATCCAGGGCTGAGGACTTGGCCCTCCCATGCTTCAAGTCAGCCGAATGCTCGCTGATCCTTTGCTTGATAGAGCGACCTGTCTCGCCAAGCAAAGGATCAGTGAGCATTCGGCTGACTTGAAGCATGGGAGGGCCAAGTCCTCAGCCCTGGCTGAACATGCCGAAAAGACTAGGCATCATGTCTGTATTGAAGAGGCTCAAGTCATTGCTAAAGTTTCGCAATTTCACCATCGAAAATTCAGAGAGGCCCAGGAGATTGAGAAAAGGCCGAAGAACCTTAATAGGGATGATGGTTGGAAGATTAGCAGTTGCTGGGTCCCAGCCCTGTCTTCCTAGCCGCCTCTATCCCTCATTATTAATGCCTTGGGCTTGATTCTGGGGTGGATCCAGTGTTCCTCTTGGTTTCTTTATTTCCCCTCCCTGATTCTTTTCTTCCTGATTATATATTGAATTAATATTATTTGCTCCCTTTATTTCTTTATTCTCAGTATTAGTCATCTTATTGGCTATTAATATGATCTTTATTTCGAGCCTTATGATGATTATATTTTATTAATATTCAAGTAGTAATTTAATTAATTTTGTCCTTTTTCTTGTTTTCTATTATATATTTTATATTGATTTGATTTCTTTAAATATTATACCAATAATATTATCCCATATTAATCTATTATAACGCTACAGATATTTATTAATATATAATTAGTGATTGAGCCTATTATTATAACTATAATGAATTAAAGGAAAGAAGCATTATAACAATCTATTTATTATGTCTAAATATATTTGTAGGGTTTAAAATTAGTTTAATTTAAAAATAATATATTTACCTAATCACAGGGGTAGGTTTAAGATTATTAAAATTGGAACATGGATATATAAAATTAAGTATTAGATCAAATATAGATTATGTAGTAAATATACATTATAAAATAAATTATTAAGTTATATTTGTATAGATTATATAAATTAATTAATTAAAATAGTTATTAAATAAATATATTTACCTATTTACAAGGGATTTTAAAATATTATAAATGAAACATGAATATTGATAAATTAACTATTAAAGAAATATAGTAAGTATAATAAAATAATAAATGGTAGTTGTATAGATTATATAAATAAATTAAAATATTCATTAATTAAATGAACCAATAATACTATTTTATTTGGAATTGGTTCATTATAGGTATTTATATATACATTTATCAATAAACTATTATATTTAGTTAAGTTAACTAATGAATTTCCAGCTGGTAAGAATACTTTAATTACCTAATTTAACGTATCTCTAGGATTAACAATTTATTAAAGAATATAGCTATGATATTGTTTTTTGACTAGGGTCAATCTAGCCGTTGGTATCTCTGCAAAGACTATTTAACAAGCTAAGCTGGATCGGTTCTTCAACTTGTCCTGACGATGAACCACACTGGTTGGTTCGAAACGCGTCGACAATTTATTATTTATGTGATTTCGCCGAAAATTCTCTAAACAATGTTATGGATCACAAAAGTCTAAATTCCTTAACAATCAATAGTTATTTCCTATATCATGTATGAAATGTATGTTGATAGCTTATGGTTCCTTGAATCTATAAGTAGATAGTTCGTTGTTGTGCTCTATTATGTGTTTTGTCATTTTAATATGTTGTTTTAGGTGAATCATTCATTAAGGAGAAGAAAGCAATAGCTGAAGTGACATTGTTATAGACATTTTTGGGCACTTCAAACCCAATCATAAATGTCCATAAACTGAGGGCTCCTAAGTCCCTAAAAGTTTTGCTTCACTGCCTAAAGGAACAAGGTCAACTGATTACATCATCTCCCAAAATTTCTCCACTGAAAGCTGCTCATAAATGGTCAAAACAGGACCATACTGAAAGCTCAATGCAGAGGGTACGATGCATATCACCTTCCCAATGTACAAGGTACGATGCATACTGATTTTCTCCTCTGTAGGGTGCGATGGTCGGGAATGGACAAATGGCAGGGGAAAAAATGCGAGGTGGAAGATCATGGAATCTTCCAGAAGCTTCCTCTTTGACACTTGCCTTTCTATTTTTGACAAGGGATGAGTAAGAGATCATCATTCTCCAAGTGGAAGTAGGAACTATCAAAGAGAGGACACTAATCAAGATCCCAGAAGATGACTCACCTCTTTGTAATCATTTATATATGGATCCCTCATGACAGAGATCCAGAGGCTGGAATTTTGTATCTTATAGAGAAGTGTTGTTGGTTTTCTGGTGTACATTCATAGTGTTGGGTGATCTAAGCTTTGCTTGAGGTGAAGAAGGGCTTCCTAGCTGGAGGATGATGCTGGGTCAGATCACATGGTTGTAATCCTCTTGCTACTTTTCATCTTAATAAAGCTATTCTTGTTTCCTTCCATATTCTTGTGTACTTGTTTATATATGCATTTATATGGTTAATACACATCTGATCCTGTATTATTTATGAATTTAGATCTTTGTTTCTTCGATTGTAGTATGTTACTGTGATTCCATAGGTTCTCTTGAAGCTGGAAAGAGAAAGAAGAAGCGTCGAAGCTCTATCAAGAAGGAGAGGAAATCAAACACAAGACTCAGGTTGGCCTTCTTGGTTCTCCTCTTGTCTATTTTCATAAAAGGAAACAATAGTAGACTTTGATTGTTTGTTTCTAAGATAGCCACCCATCTTAGTGGGAATAGCAACATCCGAGTGGACACTATTCCCCGATAACATGGCATGCAAATCTTTCTGCATGCAAGCGAAGAGCGGCTATTTATTTTTTAAATTTTTAGGACCTCTAACCCTTTAAGCCCGTAAGGCTATTCATTTCCTAACTTGCATAAAGAAAGGATCCGTGGCACAGCTTGAGAGATGTAAGCCACTTCAATATAGCATCTCGAATGAGAAATTCTTATCATACGACTGGCGAGAAATGTTGTCAAAGAGTTCAAGCTCGTTAAAAAATAAACCCTCCACGAGCAGTTTTAGTGCATAGTTCAAGTTTGTTCAAAAATAAACATAAGTCATGAGAAAATGTTTCCCCCAGCGTTTAAGCTCATTAAAAAATGAACCAGCAAATAACCATTGTGAATGCCTTATCGCCATCTTTTGAGCCTTGGTCGTGTTCTCGCCATCACCTCCACTCTGTTTTTAGCCAATCATTCACCCCCATATGATTGTTTACCCCTTCGAGGAACATCTGTGAAGAGTGATCTGTTAGCCATCCTTGTGACACTGCCGTGATTGGAAAATTCCAAATCTTACTTGGAATCAGCTGCTACCCGAAACCATCACTCGTTCCTCGAAAACGAGTCTTCTTTAAGCTATTTTCACCTAACTCGTAAAATTTGAAAAGATTGCCGAGCGATTGGCCTCTCCGGCTCGAGGTAAGTTCCCTAAAGGTGTTGCTTCACTACCTAAAGGACCAAGGTCAACTGATTACATCATCTCCCAAAAGTTCTCCACTAAAAACTGCTCATAAATGGTCAAAACTGGACCATACTGAAAGCTCAATGCAGAGCGTGCGATGCATATCACCTTCCCAATGTACAATGTGTGATGCATACTAATTTGCTCCTCTGTAGGGTGCGATGGTCGAGAATGGACAAATGGCAGGGACAAAAATGCAAGGTGGAAGATTATGGAATCTTCCAGAAGCTTCCCCTCTGACACTTGCCTCTCTATTTTCGACCAGGGATGAGTAAGAGATCATCATTCTCCAAGTGGAAGCAGGAACTATCAGAGAGAGGACACTAATCAAGATCCCAGAAGATGACTCACCTCTCTGTAATAATCTATATATGGATCCCTCATCACAGAGATCCAGGGGCTGGCATTTTGTATCTTATAGAGAATTGTTGTTGGTTTTTTGGTGTACATTCATAGTGTTGGGTGATCTAAGCTTTGCTTGAGGTGAAGAAGGGCTTCCTAGCTGGAGGATGATGCTGGGTTAGAGCACATGGTTGTAATCCTCTTGCTATTTTTTATCCTAACAAAGCTATTCTTGTTTCCTTCCATATTCTTGTGTACTTGTTTATATATGCATGTATATGGTTAATACACATCTGATCCTGTATTATTTATGAATTTAGATCCTTGTTTCTTGGATAGCAATATGTTGATGTGATTCCACAGGTTCTTTTGAAGCTGGGCAGACAAAGAAGAAGCGGCGAAGCTCTATCAAGAACGAGAGGAAATCAAATGCAAGACTCAGGTTAGTCTTCTTGGTCCTCCTCTCGTCTATTTTCATAAAAGGAAACAATAGTAGAATTTGATTGTTTGTTTCTAAGATTGCCACCCATCTTAGTGGGAATAGCAGCATCCGAGTGGATACTATTCCTGGATAACAAAATGGCGACTCCACTGGGGAGCGACTAGATTACTTGTTAGCCTATCTATCCGTGTTTCTTTTATAAACTTACAGATGGAGCTTGAAGTCAAGCCAGCTAGCCTTCGAACTGCATTTGTTATACAAATGCAAAGTAGATCAATGTTGCTTTAGTCTATCTCCAGGTTTTGTTTATGAATTAAACAATAGATCTGCAAGCAATCTAATTGCCCTAAGTGGTGGCTCTAGTAACCTCTTAGATCACCCCTGTGTTTTACATACACTGATCTTTACTTATTTGGCCTAAACACCTAAACTAGATTGCAAACTGTGAGTGAAATCTCATTCAAAGTCTCGCACTGCTACCATCACACCCTGCCTTCAAGACAGTCTGTATGCATCGCACTTCCTGAGTGCAGTAGGTGCGCTGCATACTGAGTTCACTGTGTAACAGGTGTGATGGTCAGGGAGGGTTAACTTTACCCTTAGACTGTGGATTTTTCTCACTGTTTTCAGTCTTATTCAAGAGTTTTTCCATCTGTAGTCAGTGTACTTCTGTGAAAACCCCCTTCTCTTGCATTATTCCACCTCCTTAGCGCAAAGAACTATAAATGTTTTTATGTATTGTGCATCGTTTTTAGTTCTCTTTTGCAAAAAGTGGCATAGTCGTACTATCGTCTCTAGATTTGAAAGTGTCATAGCTGTCGTTTTCAGTTTTAGGAAGCAATCCCATTGTTCTTAATAGTCGATTATATAGTTACTATTGCATAGGATTTCCATTTCAAAATCGCAAAGTGTCTCTCTTATTTTCACTTTGTTTTGAAAAAGAATTTTGTTGAGTACTGTCGCTTTAAAAGTAATTCAGTTTTGCACATAGCTTTCTTAAAGTCATTCACACATTAAGAAGGCTGAAAACAAATACATGCATGTGAATTTGCATTTTTGATTGCTTGGCTTGATTTAGGACTGTGCATTTAGCGTGTGCTCTGTGCTCTGTGAAGAAAAGATTCTTGACTTTCTTCCCTTTAGTAGCTAGGATTTTCATTGTTGAAAGAAGATCAAACGTTTGTTTATCACCTTAGACTGCATTTTAGGAATTATATACACATCACGTGGTGAACCTGAAAGGAAAACTATTAAGCAAGATCAACTTAAAATAAATTCAATGAATCTAATAATGCTTTGGAACTTAACGCACAACATCTAGAGGTCTAGGCTAGAGACGTATTCTGGCATCGTAAAACCTGGTAACTGTTGCTTTTAGTGTTGGTTGGGTGATTCCTCCACTCTGAGACGGCAAGTGCCAGTACGGACTTGTGCTCCCACGTACCATCGAGTATATATTGGGAGACCACAATAGGCTCCATCCTTTATCCTTAGGGAGCCGTGTCTACCGCCCTATCGATCACAATGCACTGAACACAACATTCGGGAAGATTGACTGCCATACCGTAAAAATTATTCTGCAGTTTTGCGATTGGTTTGGTAATCCTCTCTGCCTAGATCTCCAGAGAAGTCCATT
>APFE030689084.1:21182-39941 GCA_000404065.3 Pinus taeda
GAAGATCATGGAATCTTCCCAAAGCTTCCCCTCTGACACTTGCCTCTCTGTTTTCGACTAGGGATGAGTAAGAGATCATCATTCTCCAAAGGGAAGCAGGAACTATCAGAGAGAGGACACTAATCAAGATCCCAGAAGATGAATCACCTCCCTATAATCATCTATATATGGATCCCTCATCACAGAGATCTAGAGGCTGGAATTTTGTATCTTATAGAGAAGTGTTGTTGGTTTCCTGGTGTACATTCATAGTGTTGGGTGATCTAATATTTGCTTGAGGTGAAGAAGGGCTTCCTAGCTGGAGGATGATGCTGGGTCAGAGCACATGGTTGTAATCCTCTTGCTACATTTTATCTTAACAAAGCTATTCTTGTTTCCTTCCATATTCTTGTGTACTTGTTTATATATGCATGTATATGGTTAATACACATCTGGTCCTGTATTATTTATGAATTTAGATCCTTGTTTCTTGGATAGTAGTATGTTGTTTTAATTCCACAGGTTCTTTTGAAGCTGGGCAAACAAAGAAGAAGCGGCGAAGCTCTATCAAGAAGGAGAGGAAATCAAATGCAAGACTCAGGTTGGTCTTCTTGGTCCTCCTCTCATCTATTTTCATAAAAGGAATAGTAGACTTTGATTGTTTGTTTCTAAGATAGCCACCCATATTAGTGGGAATAGCAGCATCCGAGTGGACACTATTCCCATATAACAGGGCATGCAAACCTTTCCGCATGCAAGCGAAAAGCGGCTATTTATTTTTTAAATTTTTAGGACCTCTAACCCTTTAAACCCGTAAGGCTAGTCATTTCCTAACTTGCATAAAGAAAGGATCCGTGGAAAAGCTTGAGAGATGTAAGCCACTTCAAAATAGCATCTCGAATGAGAAATTCTTATCATACGACTGGCGAGCAATGTTGTCACAGAGTTCAAGCTCATTAAAAAATGAACTGGCAAATAACCATTGTGAATGCCTTATCGCCAGCTTTTGAGCCTTGGTCGTGTTCTTGCCATCACCTCCACTCTGTTTTTAGCCGATCATTCACCCCCATATGATTGTTTACCCCTTCAAGGAACATCTGTGAAGAGTGATTCTGTTAGCCATCCTTGTGACACTGTCGTGATTGGAAAATTCCAAATGTTACCTGGAATCAGCTGCTACCCAAAACCATCATTCGTTCCTCGAAAACGAGTATTCTTTAATCTCTTTTCACCTAACTCGTAAAATATGAAAATATTGCCAAGTGATTGGCCTCTCCGGCTCATTAAAGGCATCGGAAGTGCTATCCCTCCTCTAGATTTTAGTCTTTTTGGACCTAAGGGATTATTACACAAAAATATCGAGTGCTTGTCTTGTTCAACTCATTAAAGCTATCGAAAACTCATCCCTTTTGTATTATTTTACGCTTTTTTCAGACTTAAGGGATTATATAATGAAAAATAATCTTCAGAGTCTCCTTTCCATTTCTTTCAGATTCTATAAAATTGAAAGAGACCAAGTTATCTTTGTCGTTAAACTCGTTAAAACCTAATAGCGACAAACTCGTCCAAATGGACGAGAACGAGTTTCACTGTCGCTAGGTTCACTAAAATATAGCGACAGGTTCGCCGGAAGGGTGGATTATAGAACAAGCATATGTTATCCTCCTCATGCTTGACAAAAATAAAGAGGTACTGGTCAACAATGACTGGGGAAAATTGGGAAGAAAACTTGAAGAAACTTTATTGGTAGCAAGTCGCTCTTGAACATGACACTTTCCTTTTGCATCCATGGCGGGTTGGGTTGTTCCGTTCACTGGTCATCACCATTGGTCCGTCACACCATCCATCTTTGGGGTTAACGCTACCAATCCATCATCAGTGTTGCTGATATGTTCAAAAGAAGTCATTCAGACAATTCACTTGTGTCTCACCCACTACAATACATTCATGCTTCATTCCTTCATGACCACCATCCTAAACCCTGTATCGTCAGATTGTTTTCACCTCCAAAATCATTTGCTTCATTCCGTGTTGTTGATGTGGGATTCATTAAGGTCCTCCTGCGATGGGTCGCTTCTTGTTGACATCAGCTCATTATCCAAGAAGTTGACTTAGGAGCAACCCTTTCAGTACTTTGAAGCTTGCATGCCTCAATGGCAAGTTTCTCACTTTCGGCGACAGGTTTACATCAATGGCCTTCGACTGAGAGATTTTACGTGGTGTTCAACACCAAGTCCCTTTTCACACCACGTAAATTGTAATGTAGTACCTTGAGGGTCATTGTCACTATTGGTGATTCCTCTCGCACCTGTTAATAGCTTACATCATTGGCTGGTAATTAGGCGATGTCTTTCCATGTTCGACTCCAGAACTTTTTTCACATGGATCAACTTGTACTTTGAGTGAAGATTGAACGAGTTTTGAAGACCCCCGATCTAGTTTCATCCATCCGGGTTGTGATATATTCAGGAATATAAAAACATCCAGTGTACATCATTGCCGAACAGATGATCATCCAAATCAAATGATGATGTGTCCATATCATCAGTCTGTCACAGCCTAAAGGAACAAGGTCAATTGATTAAATCATCTCCCAGAAGTTCTCCACTGAAAACTGCTCATAAATGGTCAAACCTGAACCATACTAAAAGCTCAATACAGAGGGTGCGATGCATATCACCTTCCCAATGTATAGGGTGCGATGCATACTGATTTTCTCCTCTGTAGGGTATGATGGTAGGGAATGGACAAATGGTAGGGACAAAAATGCGAGGTGGAGGATCATGGGATCTTCGAGAAGCTTCCCCTCTGACACTTGCCACTCCATTTTCGACCAGGGATGAGTAAGAGATAATCATTCTCCAAGTGGAAGCAGGAACTATCAGAAAGAAGACACTAATCAAGATCCCAAAAGATGACTCACCTCTCTGTAATCATCTATATATGGATCCCTCATCACGGAGATCCAGGGGCTAGAATTTTGTATCTTATAGAGAAGTGTTGTTGGTATTCTGGTGTACATTATCAGTGTTGGGTGATCTAGCTTTCCTTGGGGTGAAGAAGGGCTTCTTAGCTGAAGGATGATGCTGGGTCAGAGCACATGGTTGTAATCTTCTTGCTACTTTTCATCTGAATAAAGCTATTCTTGTTTCCTTCCATATTCTTGTGTACTTGTTTATATATGCTTGTATATGGTTAATTCACATCTGATCCTGCATTATTTATGAATTTAGATCCTTTTTTCTTGCACAATAGTATGTTGTTGTGATTCCACAGGTCCTTTTGAAGTTGGCAGACAAAGAAGAAGCGACAAAACTCTATCAAGAAGGAGAGGAAATCGAGCGCAAGACTGAGGTTGGCCCTCTTGGTTCTCCTCTCATCTATTTTCATAAAAGGAATCAATAGTAGACTTAGATTGTTTGTTTCTAAGATAGCCACCCATCTTAGTGGGAATAGAAGCATCCGAGTGGACACTATTCCCGTGTAACACATAAGTATTCAATGGTATTCTCAACATATCCTCTGATGCAGGGGTGACCTGCAAAACCCAGATCTTTCTACATATACCTTGAATCCATGTTCAAGGAATTCATTCCTGCAATGATTCAATTTATAGATGCTCTAACTTCGGGTTCATATTGTAAGATGGCGCTTTTCAACAGCCTTCATTCACTTGGAAATTCCATTTGAAACAATCGCTGGCTCCGACACTTTTACTAATATGCACACAGCTAAATTAATAATACCTTTCACAGCCTTAAACAACAGATATATATGTCCGCACAGTTATCAACATGCAACGGTTATACTCATACCAGCCATTCCACGGTTTTATGGTGCGCCCTCCACATTTATGCACAAGGTTTAAGCCAATGTTTTACTGTCCGCGGCATCATCAATTCAAATCCACGAATTACAGTCCATTGTCCATACAAAAGAAAAAAAAACTAGCGCTTCTACTACAGCTAAACACAATCTTTATTAAACTGTTCGGATTCACGACTAAACCCAATAATTATACATCAATTCCGCCCATACATAACGCATCATAATTTTGAGAATACAGTCCACAAATTAATGGCGTAGTCTTTTCTTTGACATGATAGCGCCCAACCTAGTTAAAGATACATAAATTTTTCAACGCATCGCATGGAGATAAATGCTTTTAAAATGGAACGAACGGAGACTTCACAAAATCTAAAAATGACCATTCAATGATTCGATACACACTGAATTAATTATGGATACATGCGTAAAAAAAAACCATTACACTAAAATGCCAGAGAGGTTTTGGAATTATGCTTTGACGCCGCCTCCCTCTCTCTGATGAGAGCTGTAGCTGCTTCATTCATTTATAATAATAATGGATATGTACATAAGGATAGATGAGACCTTATCTCCTAGAAAAAAACAACATTTTTCTTTTTTTACACAATGACTTTTACAAATTAGCAAGTCTTATTATCAATGCTAATCCTACTTTTTAAAGAAAAGATGGCAAGTTTTTTATTTTTTTTTCCTATTTTTAACTAGAAAAACATAGGAATAGCAAGCTTTTTCCATCTGAGTGCATGCACCTGCATCAGACTCCCAGGGTTGAAAATGATCATGATCTCTTGATCATGTGTTTTAGTCCTTGTTCTTGTCTTCCAGGGTCCCACACTTTGTTCTGCAAGTTATCATTTGCTGTTGCTTGCTGCTTTTCTCCAGGTCTCCATATTTTATGTTGTTTTGCTCCACTAGCGGCACCTTCATAATCTGTCTCTCTTTTCATCTTGCTGCTACTTCTGCTGCTTCCCTTCCTTGTTGATGTCTTCCGCTGAGATGCTTTTAACATGATTCTTCTAATGAGCTCAATTTCTTTGTCCAATAATTCTTCAAACTGTTGATTTCTTGTTGCCTGCTGAGCTAAGACGGCTTGCTTAGTCTATCCTGTTACCTGCTGACTTCTCACTCTTATTCTTGTTTCTATTCCGACTGCCACCCGATCATCCATAACCTCTTGTCTTCTGGAACAGAAAACTTCTTCTCCCTGCATTTGACTACTCAACTGAGTCAAATGTTCTGCAACAATACCTGCATTCACAAAACACTTATTAGAAATAAAATCATAAGGCATGAGTGCCTTATACTCCTTTGCCAGCATTTCAGTATGCTGTTCTGAATCCTCCACTATCAGCACATCAGTATGCTGATCCAAAATTCTCAAAGAATACTCTAAAGAATTCTCAAGACTATCAACTAGTCTTTCTCCCATGTCATCTGCTTCCATGGAAATTTTCTGTACTTGTTCACTGTATTGGACTCTTCCATCTGCTGCATTCTCCCTGTCATATCCTGGATTCTCCAACCAGTATTCCAACACTGCAATTTCTTTGTAGCATTGTTGAAGCATCACATCATCATTTACAGTCCCTGCATTCATACACAACTTGTCAGTTTTAAAACCATGCGACCCCTTGTCCTTACTTGAAGTTTCAGTCTTCAAGTCTTCATCTTCACTATCTCTCAGAAATTCTCCTTGTTCCATTTCAACTTCCTCTTGACTCATATTCTTGCCATTTATCTTGGCATCCTCTTTCTTATGTCCTCTACTGTGGCTTTTTTCTGAACCTCTGCTATGACTATTAGTAGTCTTCTTCTTCTCGTCTTTCTTCATGAACTCCTTTTCACCAAGCCTCTGCAACAGCTAGTCCTCCTGGCTGCAATCTTACCTCACTAAGCCCTCCCCACTTAGTCTTTTGGTAAGCACAGGTTCTCCGTCTGGAACCTCTTCCTGAGTAACACCTTTGCTCCTTCTAGGCTTCTGCAATCTTCCACGCTCTCCTGAGAACACTTCAGTTGTCCTCTCTATCCAATCCCTTATTGGATTCTTCAGGTTCACTGCCACTCCTCTGCAACCATAAACTTCAATTCATAAATTTCAAATAAAAAAATCATCTCACCTCTAAGATCTTTCAGGATCTTGTCTTCTTTGCAATCCTCTCCACTGCAATTGCGTATGCTGCATATCAGATAAAAAAATTCTGATCTTCCTTTCAATCAAAAATACACTTCAATTCTTCAACAAAACAAAGCAATCACTCTTCAATGAAAACAGAGTCAGGCTCTGATACCGCTTGATGCAGGGGTGACCTGCAAAAACCAGGATCTTTCTACATATACCTTGAATCCATGTTCAAGGAATTCATTCCTGCAATGATTCAATTTATAGATGCTCTAACTTGGGGTTCATATTGTAAGATGGCGCTTTTCAACAGCCTTCATTCCCTTGGAAATTCCATTGAAACAATCGCTGGCTCTGACACTTTTACTAATATGCGCACAGCTAAATTAATAATACCTTTCACAGCCTTAAACAACAGATATATATGTACGCAAAGTTCTCAACATGCAACGGTTATACTCATACCAACCATTCCACGGTTTTATGGTGCGCCCTCCACATTTATGCACAAGGTTTAAGCCAATGTTTTACTGTCCGCGGCATCATCAATTCAAATCCACGAATTACAGTCTGTTGTCCATACAAAAGAAAAAAAAACCAGCGCTTCTACTACAGCTAAACACAATCTTTATTGAACCGTTCGGATTCACGACTAAACCCAATAATTATACATCAGTTCCACCCATACAGAACGCATCATAATTTTGAGAATACAGTCCACAAATTAATGGCGCAATCTTTTCTTTGACATGATAGCACCCAACCTAGTTAAAGATACATAATTTTTTCAACACATCGCATGGAGATAAATGCTTTTAAAATGGAACGAACGGAGACTTCACAAAATCTAAAAATGACCATTCAATGATTCGATACACACTGAATTAATTATGGATACATGCGTAAAAAAAAACCATTACACTAAAATGCCAGAGAGGTTTTGGAATTATGCTTTGACGTCGCCTCCCTCTCTCTGATGAGAGCTGTAGCTGCTTCATTCATTTATAATAATAATGGATATGTACATAAGGATAGATGAGACCTTATCTCCTAGAAAAAAACAAGATTTTTCTTTTTTTACACAATGACTTTTACAAATTAGCAAGTCTTATTATCAATGCTAATCCTACTTTTTAAAGAAAAGATGGAAAGTTTTTTATTTTTTTTTCCTATTTTTAACTGGAAAAACATAGGAACAACAAGCTTTTTCTGTCTGAGTGCATGCACCTGCATCATCCTCCAATGTTCTTAGGTCTGCAACAAGGAAGACTCCAAAGCCCACTTCAATTTTACTTCAAGTTTAGCTCCAAAGTCATCTTCAGTTTTGGTTCGAAAGGGTCTCTAAGTCTACTATAGGGTAGCTCAAGATCAGATCTGTCCACTTCAAATTTTCTTCAAGTATGCTTTAAATAGTCTACTACAAAATTATTTAAGACTTCTCCAAAGAACACCAAGAATGTGTGCCAAATACTGCTTCAAAGATCTCTAAACTAAGGTCAATGTGTGCACTGTGTCTATCCAAAAAATGCCTTCAACAATGTATCCAAGTCTTATTTAAAGGGTCACCAAGATCTGTCCAAAAAATTCGTTACAAATGTCTCCATGTCTTCTTTAGATATTCGCCAAGGTATTTCCAAATGAGGTCGAAATACATACCTTGAGATAGTCCCAGAAATCTCAAATTTTGGGCCTCATTCCTGCATTTTATTCACAGAGAGGGGTCGAAATTACAAGTCCAAAATTACAGAGTGTCCAAGTTGCATGCATAATTTATCTTCAAGAATCTGATTCTCCATAGAATAATCTAAGGTTTGTAGTTTCCTTATGAGTCTGATTCTGCATTGAATAGGTTGAGGTTTTTAGCTGCCTTAGGCCGAGACTTCCATAATCTAAAACTAACTTGAGTCTACTACTTCTTAAGGACGAAATTTGTCCTTCTAAGTTTAAATCTAAAAGAGGACCTAAAACTGCTTTAAGAGTATTGAATTGTATGCCAAGAATTTCATCAAATATCTCCAAAAACATCCATAACCCATAAACCACAGAGATTAAAACCCAAATCCCAAATGCTTCTTCTTCACTTTGCCACAAGGTTCATGAGATATGAACCTTTTCTCTTCTTCTCCACAAGTCTAAGTACTTCTTTTCTTATCTTCTACGAGTTGATATGAGCCAATTGGGGAGGAGTATGGTCTTTATTTATACTAATTCAATCTCTTATTGAATTGACACGTCTATTGGGATGTAGGGTCGACTTGTTCTTAAGTAGACCGACTTGAAAAGGGAGGGAAAATCTAGTTTCTTCACTTGAAATTTTTATTTCTCTTCAATGAGGAGTTAGGATACATGTAAGTACATGTTGGAAAGGGATTAAGGTCTTATTTAAGCCTATGCAATTTTATTCTTCATTTGGGTAGTTCAATAACAATTAATTTCTCCAACAAAATGTTAATGGATATGTGGCATTACTTAATGAAATTTTGATCATAAATAATTTTGGAGTTGTGAATTACTTTTTCTAGTCTCCTTGTAATGAGACAAAGGAAAAATGTTCTATAATTCTTGAGAATAAGTCACATCTTCATCTTGCACTAGACCTACTCAATTAGTCATCTTAAAATCTACTTTGAAAGCATTGATTTTGAACTCACGCTCATATTTTCATATGCTTTTGGGGAAATTTTAAATTTGTTTTTGTTTTAATGTAGTTAAGAACCAAAATCTTTTAAGAAAAACAATTACATTGAAAGTATTGATTTTCAATTTTGAACCCTTTTTTTTTCCAACAAATTTTCTCAAAATTTTGTTTATTTTGAATATGGTGTTTCAACCTCATTGCAAATTCTATGTAATCTCCTATTAATTTTAGGAACTTTTGTTTTAGGAACGTTTGTTCAAAGCCTATGTATTCTTAATGTTCATTGTATTTTTACATTAAATTTGTTTTTTTTCCATGAATTTTTTTTAATTGCGAAACATTTATATATTTGTTATTAAATTTAGGAAAAAAAATAAAATGTTCTTGTTGCCAATGATATTGTAAAACTATGTTTAATAACAAATTAAGTAAAAAAATATTTCTATCATATTATTATATTATTATTTTGAATTTAACTTTAAATTTATATTTGCAATCAAAATCTACATAACGACCAAAGAATTCCAAAATGAAAGTGTAAGTAATTGAGAAACCTTCATTCCTACCTAGAAACTTTCTAATAGAAGAAGAATAAGTTATTGAAAATACAAAATCATTCCATGTAATAGAGTGGAGAGTTGGCTCCAAATATTTCCTTTAATCAAGGATTAGAGAAGAGGATTTGGTGGAACTCTGCATTTGGGAACTACATATTAGACAAATTCCCTAACCTTCAAGAGACGAGAGAATCCAAGACTCATGGAACATGTTGTAGCATTGAAGTTTATGTTCCTCCTTAACCAAATGTAATGGATCAAGGCAAATTGGGAAGGATGAAGTGACACATTTAATGTTACTATATATTCTTCTAAAATGGTTACCTTGGGTCAATTATTATATCGAGGCTTTCTATACATGTTGAAGTGAGATATTATTTCCAACTCACTATGAAGAGAAATAGCATGTTCTAATATTTTTGTCATCATCTATAGTTTGTTGTTTGTTATCTATTTTGTCTGCTTGGTCATTAAATCCTTTTGAATAGTATTTTAAACAAGGGGTGTCGTAGAGAAACATGTCCTTGCCCCAATGAAAGTAGTTGTTCATGTCTATGTCTGAAATAACTTGTAACCAACATCATGATACCCTGAAGAAAAACCATAATCATAATTCCTTTGAATGATTTGTGTTACATTAAAGAGAGAACCATTAGCATGTATTCATTATAAGGCACATGACTATGTTCATCACAAAGTACATGAACAAACTGAAATTTGTTCTTAGGCCAAGCAAGAAGTATATATCTATATAGCATGAGATGGAAGTAAAAAGTTGATAAGGAATACTGGAAAGAAAATTTCCTAGCAAAAGTGGCAACTGCTTCAGAGTGTCTAATAGTTGTTTCATGTTTAATGTTAGCCTAAATGTGGAAAAGTGGTCCCAATGCAAATCATGAGTAACTAATGAGAGTTAATCAAAAAATGCAAAAATTCCACTCTTCAATTTATCTTTACAGTTTTAGAATATGCCAATCTAAAGATTTAACATGCACAATCTAAATTTCTAGTTTTAGGACATGTAAAACTCATCTCGAGGCTAGATTTGAACTGTAATGTAAACAACTAAAAATTATCTTCCATATGATCCACAAAAATTAGTTTTCATTGTCAACATCTTGAATACAAAACATGGTACATAACAGGATGAAAACATTATACAATGCAGATGTTGTCAAGAGGTTAAACATGATAGTATCTCAAAAGTTAGTGAGAGGTCCATCAAGATAATCTCTGCTAAGAAGACATTACCTTATTAGCATTAAAAAAAAATGGGTTCTCTTTTTTTTTCAATTAGAAAGAAGCATTCAGTTACTTTCATTGATCATGTTCTTACTGCTACTACAAGTGAAATTTTTAAATACCTAAAGAAATCACACAACTTATTTTTCAATTATTCCATCCACACAAACATGTGTACGAATATCTTTGCACTCATTATAAAAGTCCATAACATTCCTATATTAGAAAATTCAATATAAAAGAATGAAATCAATGCATTTATATATAGGCCCCATTCATGCATCCCAGAAATTCTCCCTAAGATGGCAAAGGCACATTCTTAAAAGTTTGTATCAACAGAAACTGGGTTATTTTGGGGTATATATATTAGTCAGATTTTGGTTACACACTTGACCATAGACAATTCAATATCAAAGTGTAAAACAATAACATAAAAAATTCTTACTACTATTGAACATATTGAAACTAAGCACCTACTAAAAATTGTCTTGCAGTGTTCGAATTTCAGGATGCTCTGGAGGAAATCATGCTAATCTGAAGCAACCAAATAGAGTAAATTTCGAATGATGTCAATAAGAAAGGAAATTGAGCAGAGTTTATTAATCAATAGAAAAGTATATAGTATAATGTTACTTGTAAACGTTCCAATATATAACGTCTTTTTTATATATGTTGATATATCTTTTGAGGAACTTAGGATTTGAGGAGGGAAACCATTTATATTGGATGCCTAAAGGGTGCGGGGACCTTTGCATCGGGAATGTTTTGAGTACCATTTTCATTGGGATCAGGTGTGGGGTTGGTTTCCTTGTGATCTATCTAGAGAGATCTTTAGGTGTATCTCTCTCTCCCTATGTGATTGCAACTGAACCCTCTAATACATCCATTAAGGTAAGGGTAGCCTAGAGAATTCTTATTTCCAAGATGATCTTTAAGAAAGGCCCTCTAAGTTAGTGATCCTTTGACTCCATTTTCCTTTGATCGTATTGGCACTAGTCCTTGTTTAGGGTAAGACAATAGTTTATTGAGTAAGACAGTCGTAAGCTTACATAAAAGAGTACCACTAAGGCCAAGTACTACATAGGTACAGTAGGATACTTAGTAATACACTCTTTGTAAGGCATAGTTGGAATGAAATAAGCAATTGGATGCCTAGTATTACCTCTACTCTAGATGGAGTTGAACCAACCCCAATTCATAATATGGTTGTGAGAGATGCAATGAGAAGATATAAACCTGGTGATGTATTCCTCCGAGAAGCACAATATTTAGCTTTCAAGCTTTAATCCATGATGGTTTAAGGAGGCACTTTCTTTAGTTTGATATAGTAAACTCAAATAATGTTCAAATATGTTTCTCTATTCCAAATTTCAGCATACAGGAAATGATATACAAAAATCTTGACTATGAATTAAAAAAATTTGGCATTGTAATAAAAAAAACATCACTTGCAACATAGCCATAAAATGTTTAAATTAAGGAATTTCAAAGGATTTTGACAATGAACTATTGTTGATACAACTATCATAGGAGGGAAACAATTGTTGCCACATACAGTGTTGCTTAAGAGGGTATAGCATGTAAACAAAGATACATAATGCATTGACATAGTAGAAATGGTGTTATAGCGAGCACGGTTTCATTAGATAAGGCGTGTGGTTGGGAGTCCATTATAAGTGAAATATTTATTTTTTAAGCTTCAATTCATGATCGTTTAATATGGCACTTTATTGTGTTTGATATAGCAGACTCATATAATGTTTAGATATGTTGGTTTGTTCCAAATTCTACCATGATATTTGATAGTGCAATGCAATGAAATGTAGATATGAAGAACAGGTCACAAAGGAGAGATACTTTTGCATTGTAGAATGAAAACCATCTACTCCGTTAAGCAGACAACAAGATGCAGAAGAAAAATATCGTGAAAACAATAGTAATACTACAAAACCAAACAACCAACTATTAGTGAAATAGAATCAGGGTTTGTCTCCAATAGAAAATATGGAGTATAGAAATACACCACTATAGTAATGGTATTTGATTGGGCTAGAAGATTCTCACGAGCTAGAGAAATTATATGGTTTGATAAATAGTATGAACCAACTCTAAAAAACTAGAAATCAAGTTATAAAAATAAAAATATGCAGAACAAAAACTATAGTTACATTTATCCTAGACCATATGGAAATTAAGCCATCTTCATTATTATAGCCACAATATTTGAGTAAGAACTACTAGAAAAGGTTGTTTGATAAGAATATGGATAAACTCCAAAAGATGAAAATGATAGTAGATAAGACAAAAGGCTAAGTCTAGAGAATATAAAACAAAAACCATAGTCATCATTATTGAATGACTTAAGAAATTCTGAATTGAAATATCAATTTCAATATGGAGCAGCCCAAAAAGAGTATTGAACATAAATAAAAAACCATAGTCTACTTTAAAAATAAGTAAACAACAAGATAGTGAAGACAAATACAATAAAGATTAAAATAAAACAAGCAGTATCTACTCACAGTACTACCCACAAAACCAAAAGTGGCACTTAGGACATGTTAGCCTCCTGCTCATAGTAGGTGTTCATCTTTCATGATTGAAATTTTTACATGCTAAATATGTCATACTCTGCAGGTTGCAATGTTCCATATTTGATACTCAGGCCAAAGAAGTATCCATGAGGGTCTGCCAGCCTAAATGCCCCTGCTGTATTCCAAATTTTGAGGAGTTATTCCATTTTTGAAGAATTTTCAATTAAAAGGAGATCCAAACAGCTTAATCTTGGTCTCCCTAGGTTTCAATTTCCTGTTATAGAATATAGAGAATCGTTATCTGTCTAAACAGCTTAATCTGGGTAGATTCTTAGATAGGTAGAGAAGCAAGGGTGCTCAACAGCTTAATCTGAGCCCCTAGATGGCATAAGTGTAGATATAGGTAGGAGGACAATAAATAAAAGAAAAAGTTGAAAAGTTGGGTTTGCTAGTTCAAGTGCACCCAAACCAAAAGAAGAGAAAAGGCTAGGTAAAGTAGGTTGGGTAAGAAGTTTTGTGGTTGCAGAAATCAAACTATGTGATCCATTTCATATTTTCAAGTGTCATATCTATCCAGATCATAGTTTGGTGGCACTTTTACACGTTGACCAGATCAGGCAAGGCATCTCTAACCCCCCTCTCTTCTTATTCCCAAACTCATTCACTAACATCCCCTCAAGGACCTTGGGATCTGCCCAAGAGTCCATCTTGCATTCCCTTTTCTGCTTAAAAGCCAAGTTGACATCTGAGATTGGCTTAGTGAAAAGAAGCCACATTTCTTGTGTAAAAACAATCTTTACAAAAATCCATCATTCCCCTTACATTTTCACTCCACCAAGTCATACTAACGCTTGACTTTATTATTTAGCTCCCCAAGTCTTTCCTCTATCCCCTACTATGTGAAAACTATATAAAAAACCCAAAAATATTTAATATCCCACCCCCAAGCAACTATAGCCTAATAACAAAAGTCAGGGAAATACTAGGTCCATTTGGGCCCTTAGTATTAGCCCTTTCGCATTCATTTCCCCCGGGATTTGTTTAACCTCTGGTTAAACAAATAACCATGCTAAACCCCTCCCCCGCGCATGCATAACCTTTGGATTTCATTAACATTTGCTCAATGAATAACCATGACCCCGAGCGCGCGTTTAAATCTCAAAACCTAAAGTCTAAAACCCACCACCGCAGTGAATAATTAATGTTTATCGCACGTGCGTTTTGATTAGACTCCGATCATCTTACCCCCCCGACCACCATTGGATCGTCTCTCCCAGATCCGACGACCCTCATACATATCGGGCGCCCTTACATGACAGCACCATAGTGCCCGATGGTCGACGATTTCACCGTTGTACCCCGGGACACTTGGCGGCTTTTCATTGCGTCGAGCCGCCCCTGACAGATACCGCCCCCGTACCAAAAGCGGTCCGATGGAAACTGCTTACCGCCCTCCCCTGTTGCCACTTCGCTACATGACGATTCCACCACCTCACCGGCCAGTGTGCTGCGCCCTGCTGCGTTACCCTGCTACATCACCCTGCTGCGTCACCCTGCCACGTCACCCTACTGACGTCATCATCCATACTGGGTCCCATTGCTGATGTCATGCTGACGTCATCCGCCAAAAGGAAAACGCGCAAGAGCGAAATTGATGCTTCGGAGGCCCGGAATCAAATTTTGACGCAGTTTTTGATGCGTGATTAGCTCTTAGCGGGAAATAGGCCAAATTGTGGAATCTTTTTTCTCAGTGACTATTTTTGTCGTGAAAGGGTAGAAAAGGGACGATTTAACAGTTTTTACCACATGAGAGAGAGGAAGAAGCCCTGATTCAATCAGAGAGTAACAGTGAAGCGGCAGAGAGTATCAAATCGACCATATCAGAGCCGAAAAAGCATTAAAGACCATCTAAACCAAGTCAGTGCACATCATGACAGAGTCACAGGCCATTAAAACCGAATCATAACAAATTAAATGGGAATCACAGTCACCTAAGAGCACCAGAACCGACTAAGAGGTGCAGGTGAGAAGTGAAAGGTGCAACAATTGCAGATTGGACAAGCAGAGCTGCCAGAGGACGACAGATAGCCACATTTTGAAACAGCTACCCCCAGCGCAACATTAGATAGATATTTTCATTACTTATAAGATAAGTTAGGTTAACCGCATTTACTTTCTGAAAAAGATCTTCTAGCAGATATTTGTTGTAGATATTTTGCCTATAAATACAACCCTAAATAATGTAATAGGGGTTGGTGGTTGTTTGGTTGATCTCTCATTCTGAGAGCTGCATTGTAAATATTCAAGAACTTCTGTAATCAAAGATTGCTGGAATACTTGCATCTGAACTGGCTGGTTGTGCTTTCAATGGCTGAAGAGGTTGGTATGGAATTCGCGTTCTTGCTCATGGTTCAATAAGTTGCCCCTCCCTTTGTTTATCAGTTTATACAAAGCTATATCAAATATATATCATAATCTAAGTTGCAAGAAAAAAGAATAGACCAGAATTGGTTTTCATGCCCTCTGTGCTCAATTCTTGCAGCTTTCCATGTCTTCCTCTGAAACAGTGATGAATATACATTCTTAATTGTGCCTGTTTAAGCTGTTCCTTTCACATATGAATGCTTTCTGGGAATTCTTCACTGCTCCCAGATATCATTCATCCACTTTCCCTCTTTGGCTAGATGAGAGATCCTTAATTGCCTCTCATTCCCTAACTTCCATTTCACTCTTGTTCCAGCATAAAATCATTGTGCCATGTGTGGCTATCCTGCTCCATATTCCCCTCTTCCACTAGAGAAAAACCTCAGTTCATAGACATGACTCCATGCCCAATGGTTTGAACTTCTTACTCTTTGCATGTCAACTCAGTTTGAATAAGATCAACCACCCCATCAATCAAAATCAAATCAAAACTATGTGCCTCATATCTAGCCTAAAATCACCCCTTAAACAAAGTTAAAATCCTGAAGAGAGAGCCCTCTCTGATTGTTGGTAGGCTAGGACCTGCAGTCCAAAGACTGGTTTGTGGTTACCTCGGTCGTATTCCCTTGGGAGTCAAAGGGAACAACCTGAGTGCTAACATAATGGCGACTCCATTGGGGACAATCATCTGTTCATTACTGTAAATCCCCATTTTTGATTAGTTTGCCTTTCCAATAAATCCTAAACGTATTTTGAAAAATCACAAAAAAATCACAAAAAATCTCAAAAATCAAAAAACATTTTGCTTCTTGTTGCATAGTAAGTCTTGATCTGTGTGGTGGACAGAGATCAGGCCCTTCAAAGTTCATCTACCTGGCGACTCCACATAATCCCCATAATAAAGACTCCATTGGAGAAATGAACCCAAGAGAAATATATGAGCAGATCAGGCTGTCAACCTGGACTACTATCCAACAGGTCATGTTCTTTCTCTTCCACAATTTTTGCTATGTATATTGTATTTTTAAAACGATTTTAAATTAGATTTTCATGACTTGCCCTTTGAAAATAATGTTGAAAGGCCTCCTTGCACATTACAACAGCAGCCTTTAAAAGCTGCTGAGAATCATCATACATCTAAGGAGGAAACAAATATCAAAGCCAATCATGCTATCCTTGTTCATATTGAGCCCATTCAGCCAATTCCTGTACATACTCCCGTACCCCGTAAAGTTCCTGACAGGTATAAGCCTCTTGTGTTGCCTCCTGTGCTTAATCCTCTGCCCAAAAATCATCCTGATTATCTCCCTAGATTTGATGGAGAGAATGGTATTACTGCCCAAAAGCATATCCAAGCCTTTGACGATTATCTTAATATATTTGAAGTAGAGGAGGAGGATGTTAGTATCAGGCTGTTTGCCCTTTCTTTGCAAAGCGAAGCTAGGACTTGGTTTAAAGCCTTGCCTGAGGCTAGCATCTCGAATATTCAGCAGTTTTCCAAGCTCTTCCTTGATAGATGGACGATCAAACTCAATTTCCTCTTGCTCATTGAAGAATATAATCAGTTAAAAAGAAATCCAAGTGAATCTGTTCAACAATTTCATGATCGATTCAATCAAGTTTATCATGCTCTGCCTTTGAATATTAGACCTCCCCCTGATCTAGCTCTAATGCATTATCCAAGATCTTTTGACCCAGAAATAGAATTCCCTTTAAGAGAAAGGAGTCCCCCTACTATGGAACAAATGCAGGACATGGCAGTGGACTTAGAGGCAAATCTGAGAATCAGGGAGGAAAACCGCAAAGCAGAGCAAGAAGAAAGACTTCATGGTTGGTTACAAAGGTCAGAGGAAATGATCACAATGAAAGTGGAATGTTTAGAAAATCTGAACACATTTGTTTTGCAACAGGAAAGTAATGACATTCATGAACCAACCTACCACAAAACAGATGACATATTCGTACAGCCATACATGATGGAGCAATCTCCTAATATACTATATGAACATAACATGTTCTCTTCTTTCAATTGCTTGCCAAAATATGATGAGTATGATGATGATGATGAGCCTAATGACCAAATCAGCCTTACAGAGGAATTAGAACCTAGTTTGGCAGAAAGCAAAATTCAGGGTCAGCAGCCCAAAATCAATGAGCAACCTGCTTATCTCAGCTATGAAGTAAAGGAGGAGAGCGCAGAAAATTTTGATTTCAGTGAAGGAATTTTACCATTTTGTTTCGAATTTTTTCAGTTTATTAGGGAAAACTATCATACAATTAATAAGCAAATATCAGCAAGTGTTGATATGGATCATCTGGAGGAAGCCCAAACCAGTGTTCAAAATATATTGCCTCTAGCTTTGCAGCCCCATAGAGCCATCAAGTATCAGATGGAAGAAGACTCAGAAGCAGTAGCATATGATCAAGTCATCCAAGTGGATCCCCTACATATTTATCTTCAACCATCTGAGATTTTCAAAGAAGAAAAGGAGCAACCAGTGCAGATCAGTCAAAGGCCATATGAGCCTGCTTGTGATAAATTACAAATATCAGTTCAGGTGGTATATGATGCATGTGTTGACAGGGGATATGATGAAGTAGAAAGGTCCTTTTCTCCACTAGCAGGCTGTGTGCCTCAGTATCAGAATGTGGATGATATCCCTATTCGAAGGCATGATAGTGATCCCAAACCTTTGTACAGTTCTTCAATTCAGTTCAACAATAATGTATATATGCTGCAGGACCCTTTTGTACAGTTTCTTGATTCAGAAAAGAAGGTCAACAGTTTCCTGATCTTCTCAAAGATTAGCAAAGCCATATCAGATTTCAAGATCTCAGTTTTTTCCGCTAGCAAGCACAAGCAGCAAAGCTCGTTCATGTTTATAATGCTTGAATGGCTGCACTAGTTATTTCATTTCACCTAACAGCAAAGTAAGTGTTGGTTAGGGTAGGTAGGTAGGATTTTAGTTTTTGTTTTAGACAACAAGCTTGCTATAGTTGAAGCTCGAAGTGAAGGCCATAAGCTCTTCAAGGTCTGATGTCATGTGCATAAATAAAGCAACCAGCAAAGGTAAGTTTTCAAAGTACAGCAACAAGGGGAGATTAAGGCATTCTAACCTGCTATTCTTGACATTTCACAAGGAAACGCCATCCCCAAGTGGAGCCACTGTTAGCCTCCTGCTCATAGCAGGTGTCCATCTTTTATGATTGACATTTTTACATGCTAAAGATGTCATACTTTGCAGGCTGCAATGTTCCATATTTGATACTCAGGCCAAAGAAGTATCCATGAGGGTCTGCCAGCCTAAATTCCCCTGTTGTATTCCAAATTTTGAGGAGTTATTCCATTTTTGAAGAATTTTCAATTAAAAGGAGATCCAAACAGCTTAATCTTGGTCTCCCTAGGTTTCAATTTCCTGTTATAGAATATAGAGAATC
>APFE030689084.1:40057-51592 GCA_000404065.3 Pinus taeda
TTAGATAGGTAGAGAAGCAAGGGTGCTCAACAGCTTAATCTGAGCCCCTGGATGGCATAAGTGTAGATATAGGTAGGAGGATAGTAAATAAAAGAAAATTTTGAAAAGTTGGGTTTGCTAGTTCAAGTGCACCCAAACCAAAAGAAGAAAAAATGCTAGGTAAAGTAGGTTGGGTAAGCAGTGTTGTGGTTGCAGAAATCAAACTATGTGATCCATTTCATATTTTCAAGTGTCATATCTATCCAGATCACAGTTTGGTGACACTTTTTCACATTGACCAGATCAGGCAAGGCATCTCTAACCCCCCTCTCTTCTTATTCCCAAACTCATTCACTAACATCCCCTCAAGGACCTTGGGATCTGCCCAAGTGTCCATCTTTCATTCCCTTTTTTGCTTAAAAGCCAAGTTGACATCTGAGATTGGCTTAGTGAAAAGAAGCCACATTTCTTGTGTAAAAACAATCTTTGCACAAATCCATCATTCCCCTTACATTTTCACTCCACCAAGTCATACTAACTCCTGACTTTATTATTTAGCTCCCCAAGTCTTTCCTCTATCCCCTACTATGTGAAAACTATATAAAAAACCCAAAAATATTTAATATCCCACCCCCAGGCAACTATAGCCTAATAACAAAAGTCAGGGAAATACTAGGTCCATTTGGGGCCTTAGTATTAGCCCTTCTGCGTTCATTTCCCCTGGGATTTGTTTAACCTATGGTTAAACAAATAACCATGCTAAACCCCTCCCCCGCGCATTCATAACCTTTGGATTTCATTAACATTTGGTCAACGAATAACCATGACCCCAAGCGCATGTTTAAATCTCAAATCCTAAAGTCTAAAACCCACCACCGTCGCGAATAATTAACGTTTATCGCACGCACGTTTTGATTAGACTCTGATCATCTTACCCCCCCCCCCGACCACCGTTGGATCGTCTCTCCCAGATCTGACGGCCCTCATACATATCGGGCGCCCTTACATGATAGCACCATAGTGCCCAATGGTCGACGGTTTCACCATCATACCCCGGGACACTTGGCGGCTTTTCATTGCGTCGAGTCGCCCTGACAAATACCACCCCCGTACCAAAAGCGGTCCGATGCAAACCACTTACCGCCCTCCCCTGTTGCCACTTCGCTGCATGATGATGCCGCCACCTCACCGGCCACTGTGCTGCGCCTTGCTACATCACCCTCCTACGTCACCCTGCTGCGTCACCCTGCCACGTCACCCTGCTGATGTCATCATCCGTACTGGGCCCATTGCTGACGTCATGTTGATGTCATCTACCGTACCACTGACGTCATCTATCATACCGCTGACGTCATCCATCGAAAGGAAAATGTGCAAGAGCGAAATTGATGCTTCGGAGGCCCGAAATCAAATTTTGAGGTAGTTTTCGTTGCGCGATTAGCGCTTAGCGCTAATCGCTCATCACTATGGGAAATAGGCCAAATTGGGGAATCTTTTTTCTCAGTGACTGTTTTTGCCACGAAAGGGCGGAAAAGGGGCGATTTAATAATTTTTACCACATCAGAGAGAAGAAGAAGCCGCGATTCAATCATAGAGTATTAGTGAAGCGGCAGAGAGTATCAGATCGACCATATCAGAGCCGAAAAAACATTAAAGACCATCCAAACCAAGTCAATGCACATCATGACAAAGTCATAGGCCATTAAAACCGAATCATAACAAATTAAATGGGAACCACAGTCACCTAAGAGCACCAGAACTGACTAAGAGGTGCAGGTGAGAAGTGAAAGGCGTAGTAATTGCAGATTGGACAAGTAGAGCAGCCAGAGGACGACAGATAGCCACATTTTGAAACAGCTGCCCCCAGCGCAGCATTAGATAGATATTTTTATTACTTATAGGATAAGTTAGGTTAACTGCATTTACTTCCTGAAAAAGATCTTCTAACAGATCTTTATTGTAGATATTTTTCCTATAAATACAACCCTAAACAATGTAATAGGGGTTGGTGGGTTGTTTGGTTGATCTCTCATTCTAAGAGCTGCATTGTAAATATTCAAGAACTTCTGTAATCAAAGATTGTTGGAATACTTGCATCTAAACTGGCTGGTTGTGCTCTCAATGGCTGAAGAGATTGGTATGGAATTCTCATGCTTGCTCATGGTTCAATAAGTTGTCCCTCCCTTTGTTTATCAGTTTATACATAGTTGTATCAAATATATATCATAATCTAAGTTGCAGGAAAAAAGAATAGACCATAATTGGTTTTCATGCCCTTTGTGCTCAATTATTGCAGCTTTCCATGTTTTCCTCTGAAACAGTGATGAATATGCATTCTTAATTGCTCCTGTCTTTCACATATGAATGCTATCTGGGAATTCTTCACTGCTCCCAAATATCATTCATCCAGTTTCCCTCTTTGGTTGTATGAGAGATCCTTAATTGTCTGTCATTCCCTAACTTCCATTTCACTCTTGTTCCAGCATAAAATCATTGTGCCATGTGTGGCTATCCTGCTCCATATTCCCCTCTTCTACCAGAGAAAAACCTCAATTCATAGACATGACTCCATGCCCAATGGTTTGAACTTCTTACTCTTTGCATGTCAACTCAGTTTGAATAAGATCAACCACCCCATCAATCAAAATCAAATCAAAACTATGTGCCTCAATTCTAGCCTAAAATCACCCCTTAAACAAAGTTAAAATCCTGAAGAGAGAGCCCTCTCTGACTGTTGGTAGGCTAGGACCTGCAATCCAAAAACTGGTTTGTGGTTAACTCGGCCGTATTCCCTTGGGAGTCAAAAGGAACAACCTGAGTGCTAACAGGACACACAAAATAACTCTTGGGGTATAACAGGATAAATGATTGAAAATTAATCTTGCAAAATATTCATAGTACACTCACATTTTCTTTGGAAACTCTTCAATCTTTATAGTTGGAAGTAGGTGCTCATTTTAACGAAGATGGTTATGATAGAAGCAAGTTTTGTTTTCCTTCTTCAAGACAAGGATGGAGATCAAAAATATGTGCTGGAATAAATTCATGTTGTGTTAGTATCCCAATAATTGGAGCTCTTTGCAAAAGAAATAAAATGAGAGTGATAACCAACACAAAATATCCAAATGTGGAATAAGTTTGACAGAGTTTTAGATTATGAATTCAAACCCAAGGAAGGCAATGATGTTCAATGTGTGATAGTATAAAGGTCTTATAGATTTGTCATTACACTATGTAGTGGTCTTACTATAAAACATGACTAAATTATTCGAAAGCCTTTAATATTATCAACAAAAAAGATGAGTGATTGAGACTACCGAATTTCAGGTAATTTTGTCTGTAGACACTTACCCTTGATTCTTTAGGCACCATGCAGAGATGCCTTAAGCCTACTTGTTCTAAAAGTGAAAATTCATTTTTCAATTACGAGGTCTCGATAAGAGTGTATGGTGAGCTATTGCAGAATGGATGTAAATCAATATACATTTATTTTTCCTCTTCACTTATTTTTGTGTCCTCAATCTTGAGATCTCTTCCTGAACCTCATTTTGCAAAGTTACCAGAAGAAAACTTCTGCTTTATGTTTGCAGAAACAACAATTTGTGAAAGCTAAAACGCTTTTAAGGATAAGGCCAAACACGACTAGTTTTTCTAATAGAGGTCCATCTATGACTGGGAAGCCATTATGTTTAGTATTAATCAAATTTTGTATGATGTTTCCAACATTCTCGATTCCAAAAAAGGTTAACTCATGACCTGTAACAAAACCACTAGCAGTTAGGTTTCTCATATAGAGTTTGGGATGTCCTTCCAGGAAAATGGAAGCCCTTCAAGTGCACAACTGCATTATACACATTGATGTTGAAGCAATCGGTTGTTGTCTTTGATATTAAAATCACCAATATAATAAAAGGCAGCAATGACAAGTTATTTGTTAGGTCCAAAAGGATGACACACAATGAAACTTCCATCCTCATTGAGGCCCCAAGCAAAGAGGTTGCACCGAGCACAGCACAATGGCCCCCATCAATTACTGTGAAGGATGAAATCAGCTTCCCAATTGAACAACCATATAAAGAGCCTATCAAAATTAATGGTATGAACATAACCGATGGAAGCATAAGTCCATATGTGACCAATGACAATTTAAAAATAGTAACGAAGTAAAGCATGAACGATGATTGACAAAACTTGTTTCCCATGGCAGAGTTGAAGATGCTTTGAACAGTACATTTGTGTTTAAAATCAAGCTTGCAAGGTCATTGTAGTAACCCTTTGGATAATGGAATCACTTGAAGTTTCCCTTGCTATTAGTGTTAGGACATTCTCCATTGAACATTGCCCCCACAGGACAAGGTGTGAATTTTACAAGCTAAGGAAGTCTAAAAATGCAACAAGATGTAAAGATGGAGACAACATAGGCAAGAATCATTTTGGATATAGGTCCCTTCCTATATCAATAACACATACCCATTCTATTCATGAATAGTCTATGCACAAATACCACATATTTTTCAAAATCGAAATATGTTCTAATACTTCAAAACAATCACATTATCTAAATATGCATACTGATTGACAGTGGTTTAGCCAAGGTACATAATGTCATGATACCAACCCCTCAACATCCCTTTTGCAAAAGACAGGTCTAATGCATGAAGAGATGTATACAAATATTCTTAATCGTTGATTGACAAGTTAATTAAATATAAATCCCCGTGGGCACATTATTTTAGCACTTGTTTATCTTTCCATAACCCAACATGCAGGATGGACAACACAAAAAATAAATCTATTACCATGGGACCTCTAGTTACTTTGCAGCAAGGAAAGATTCAAAAATTGGTGGTCAACGATGAAGGATTTATTCAAGCCATAATATGCAGTTCCTCATCTTCTTTTCTCCAAGGCAAAGTTATGAATAATATGGTATTAATAGGTCAATTGTGTTATTTCCATGGTTGTACAACTTTGAAAAGATATCACTACGATCATGGATGTGCTCCCACTTTATTTTTGAAATTTCTCTAAAGCCATGACACCTGTGTAAAAGGTGAAGGAGTTTTTTCTTCCTTTGACTATTGTGGACAAAAACCTCTCTCAGTTTTTCCAAATTCATTTTTTTCTTGCTCAAAAACATCATTTGAGTAAAATCTACCCCGATGTCTGAAACAAGGGATTTGTTGAAATGAAGTGAAATGAAGGGGATAAGGGGATTCTAAATTCTTGAGAAAATATTGGGAAGCAGGGAGGGATGTTAGGAAATAGGGGAAAGTGGAATTTCAAAGATTAAGTGAGGGGAAGGGGTCCAAAAGGGCAAAACACAGGCCTACCGTAGAAAATTGTCAAATTGTAGCAAGAAACTAGGGTTTGTGGGAAAATGAGGAATTTGAGGGATATCAGTGATGGGAAGAATTTAATAAGGTACATTAAGGATAGGGGAAGGTGTACGAACATCAGGATACAATTTTTGTTGATGATTTGATCATACGAGAGAAATTACCTTCAAAACCTTAGGAGAGGGAAATTAGTCTTACCCAAGCACAATTGAAACACGAACAAGGTGTAAAAAGACCCATTGGAACCTGAAATGATGACGAAAACCCTTTAAATGATGGTACACTCGCTCGAATGGTGATATGGACCGAAACTTGGAAAACTTTGGAAGGAGTGAAAACAAACCCTAGACCTAATACCTAGTGACCAAAGTTTACTTGAAAACTCACTAAAATGACAAAATTTGACATTGACAATCTGAGACCACTTTGTAAGAGCATGTTTGATCACTGGTGGAAGGCTTCAAAGACTGACACTAACATGACGCTTGTTCGATGCTTTGAAAAAAGCATGGACCTGTGCTCCTTTACTGAGTCCACCCGATTATAGCAGGGATTTCCTCTTATATCTCGTTGCAGCATAATCAACCATAGGTATGGTTCTATTTCAAGTAGATGATGCTCTCCATGAGCACGTGATTTATTATCTAAGTTGAGGGTTGGTAGGTCCTGAATTACGATATTCTCCTGTAGAGAAATTAGTTTTGGTAGTTGTTTATGATGTCCAACAACTTCGACGCTATATTATACTTAGAAAAACTTTTGTCTTAGCAGATTTCAACCCATTTCAGTTTGTTCTCAATAAGCGATTGATTGGGGGAAAATATAACAGATGGATTGTTATTTTACAATAATTTGATCTCGATTTATTATCGTCCAAATCTAAGAAATGATTAGTATTTGCAGAATTAATCTCAGAGTTGCTTTGTGAAGAAGAAATAGTTTATGAGGAATCATTCCCTAATGAACATCTTTCCCTTATTTCTTCACAATATCCTTGCTATGAATATATTATAATATATCTTCATACTTCAAAGTTTCCCTTCGCTTTTGCAAAGGATGAGCAAAGAAAATTGCATCACTTAGCGAAAAGTTATGTTATTATCGGTAACACTTTGTATCGTCGTAGGGTTGATTCAATCCTTAAACGTTGCTTAACCTTAGAAGAAGTTGAGTCATTTTTGAATGATTTCCACAGTGGAGATTGTGCTGGTCATCTATCTAGGTTTGCTACAACCCAAAATATCTTGCATGCAGGGTATTTTTGGCTTTCAATTTTCAAATATTGTGTTGAAGAGGTCAAAAAATTCCATATTTGTCAAGTTTATACTCGGAATATGTGCGCTCATCTATCTCCACTCTTTCCTAATATTACTGTTAGTCCATTCACAAAGTGGGGCACTAATTTTACAACTTGTAACCCAACTTTGGCAAAGGGTCATAAGTATATTATTGTATCACTGGACTACTTTACTAAGTGGGCCAAAGCTATGCCCACTTTTCAGAATGGTGGTGAAACAACAGCCCTGTTTTTATTCAACCAAGTCATTTCTTGTTTCGGTATTCCTAAAGAGATTTTCACTGACCATGGGAATCATTTCCAGATTAATATGATGGTTGAATTGGCTCTCAAGTTGGGTTTCTGGCAAGAGCATTCATCTCATTATTATCCTCAAGCCAATGGTCAGGTGGAAGTCATGAATAAATCCTAAAACTTATCCTACAAAGGAAAATTAACAAAGCTCGATCCAATTGGCATATCATGTTATATCCTACACTTTGGGCATACCGAATGTTGGTTAACACAACTATGGGCTTCACTCCTTTTCAACTATTTTATGGTTTGGAATCAATCTCCCATGTGGAATGTGAAATTCCTTATCTTAAATTAGTTGTAGAACTTCTTCCAGACACTTCCAGTCTTGAAGAATGCCTCTTTCATTTGTAATGTCTTGACGAGAAACGTCAAGATGTAGCCACAATTAACAAAGCTGATAAAAAGAGAGTGAAGATCCAATATGATAAGGTTGTGTGTCCTAGGGTTTTATCTGAAGGTGACTTTGTCCTAATCTATGACCAAGAAAAAAACGTCTTGGGGGAAGGCAAGTTCAAACCCATGTGGTAAGGTCCTTTTATCATTAAAATGGTCTTAAAAAATGGAGCTTACGAATGGGCTGATTTTAGTGGAAACAACATGGTGGAGCCTAGAAATGGGCTCTCTCTTAAGAAGTATTATGCCTAGGCTTCTGCCTAGAATTTTCTTGGTTGTAGATATTGTATATATTTGTGCATATTTGTCTATAGGTTTCATAGTGATATTGATATTTTTGATCTGCTTTGGCAGGTATCGATCGATGGTCTGGTATATCTAGGGTTCGTCGATGGTGCTAGTTGACATACCTAGAATTTGGCTTCCATGGCTTTGGTGATTTACTATCCATCCAGTCAGTTGTTGGTTTCAAGAGGCATATGTATCGGCCTCTCTTCAAACAATGTTGTCAAATATATTGTTATTGTTAACTTACGATCTGAAGCAATATCTCTTGGTATTGATTCGTTAGTAGTATACTTGGATTCCCAACTGGTGGTTTATGAGTTAAATAACATCTAACGTGTGAGAGATCCTTATGTATATCATCAATTTATGAGAGTGCATTTTTTACAAAGATCATTTAATTTTATCACATGTATTCATATTCCATGATTAGAAAACTCATTTTTTGATTCCATAGCTAATCAAGCATTAGATTGGAATATTAATCATTCATCACATTAAAAATAAAAAATATTCAAAAATCATCTGTATATATGGTCATCACATCATGAAACTATTTGTATATAGATAGAAGTTTTATGTTCAAAATATTATACCAAATTGGGACAAAATGTCCTACAAAATTAGGGCTTAAGCCCAATCATGTCTATCAAAAAACATTTGGAAATATCTAAGCTATATCTATGGGTCCAACCTTATATGTGAATCTCAGAAGAATATGATGGCAGCAACCACCCATCAAAAGAGTTGCACTCAACCTCGTGGTACTCCTACCACGTGTCTCTGCATAGCCTCTACTAGATCCTCTATCACTTCCATAAGTACCTAGTGAGTCAATCTCACCAAGTTCCTTTGTACAGTATGGATGATTCTCTCATTGTCAGCTATGGCACTCTTTGCATCTTTTCCATGACGCCTATGCCCAAGTAGACCCTCAAGTCTTACCGGTCCCACGTATCTATCATGATCAAACAATTTTGTATGAAGTTTTGTCTCATCAAAAATAATTTCAATTCATAATTTTGAAATCCAAAAAAGAATCAAATAACTTTAAAAAATTTCAAAACGCAAATGAGTTTTGGTGAGTCAGAAAGTCTATTTATAATTTGTGATTTCAAAAACTTTTGAAACCCACTTTTGCAAAGTTTATGTTTTATTTTTAATTTTATGAACTTTGTGACCTTTTGGCTTTAAGTGTTGGGATAGGTTGTTTATCATGTTAAATTGGAGACTTTGAGACATTTTCTACCACTTCGATTCCATGACCACTAACGCGTCATGGTATGTATCATTTTTGTTACTAGCATATAGGTTAGGAAAGATCACTTTTTCCATTGCATTATGCATTCTAGCCTCCATATTGTGATATGTTCTCATAGGGTCTACCCCATTGTGTTATGATTCTTAAAACCATTTTCACTCGTCGACTTATAAAGTCATGACATGATGGTAGAGCCATCCTTTACATGGGCTTCTTAGTTAGATCCTTGCTAGCATATGTTTCCCATGCTGCAAAGATTGAGTAGGCTTGTTATGAAACCAACTCAAAAAAAGATAGAAAAGATAGATCAATGCCTTAGAAATCAACCTCTTCAAGGGGGAAACATCCTTTACATTACACAAATGAACAATTCTTGGATGATACAAATGACTAAACCTCCTTTCTATATATAAGAGTCTAAGGTGTCACAATATAATCAATGTTGGCATAACAATAATAATATAAGGGCACAACAATAATAATAGTGGGATTATATGGGGCACACTAATAAAAACATGGGGACAATAGGGCACAATAATAGTAATAAGGGATACAATGGCAATATTAATGGGGGAATCACTAGTATCAAAGGGACCTAACATTCCCTGCTCCTTCAAAAAAGTGTTGTCCTCAATGCTTGAGTAGTTCTAGATGCTTCTGTGGGTAAGTTCTTCCACTTGTTGAGATACTCCGAAATTGATCAATTTCGTAGCTGTCAAGTTCTTCTTTCTATGACTGGTTCAGGTTCCAATATGATTTTTCCTTCCTCATCAAGCTCTAGAAATATTGTTTGAATTGGGAGCATTGTCACCTATAACCTTCTTTAAAGATGAAACATGGAAAACTGGGTGCACTCGAGAAGCTCCAATTTGTATGCCATAGTGCCAATCTTTTGCAACAGCTTGTATGGACCATAATACTTTGGTGATAATTTATTATCCTTCTTAACTTGCTTGAGGGACATTTTTTTATATGGTTATAGCCATAGGAATACCTAGTCACCTACATCAAAACTTATTTCGTTGCAATGTTGATATGCTTCTTGTTTCATTCTATTCTGCACCAAAGTGAGGTTATCATTTAAGAGTTAAGAACTTGTTGTTGATGATCAATGTGATCTTCCACTGCTCGAACCTTAGAATTTTCTCTTAAATATGATGTGATGGATGGTGGATGATATCCATAAAGTGCCACAAATGGGGTCATTTTTGCTACAGTATGGAAGGAAGTGTTATACCACCATTCAGCCAGAGGCAACCATTTGACCCATTGCGTTTGTTTATCAAAGACAAAGCAACGAAGATATCCTTCCAAACATTCAGATTCAAGATGATAAGATGATCAGTTTGCCCATCAGATTCAAGATGATAAGATGAGCAATGAGCTAACTGAGTACCGAGACAAGAAAATAATTATGTCCAAACATTTCCAGTGACAATTGGATCTCTGTCGCTTACAACAATCTTTGGGTTTCCATGTAGCTTTTGAATTGTTTCCATAAATGCAGTAGAAACTGTGTTGGATTTAAATGGATGAGATAATGCACAAAAGTGTGCATACTTGGTAAGTCTTTGAACTTCCACCATGATGACACTCTTTCCTTCAGACTTTGGTAAACCTGTGATATAATCCACTAAAACCTCCTCCCAACATTGGCTTGGAATGGATAAAAGTTGTAACAAACCTGTGGTCTTAATTGTTTCAAATTTATTTTGTTGGAAAACTAAAAATTCCACCACAAACTTTTGAGTAAAGGTTTTTGTGAAGTCTGTCATAGCTAAGACCGATGCTTGGCACATTGCCTCTTTAAGATGTTCAATGGCCTTTGTTGCTTCTGGAGTCCATGAAAATTCATTTTCTTTCAATAATGTTGTTAGATGTGCTTCTATTCTCCCATGATTCTTAACAAACTTGCGATAATACCCTGTCAACTCGAGAAATCCTTGCAGATGCTTTATGGATGTGGGGATTTTCCATTCCTTAATGGATTTAATTTTGCTAGGGTCTACCTTAACAGTTTCATGAGATACAATATGACCCAAATATTCCAACTCTCATCCTCCAAAGAAACATTTGGAGCTTTTTGCATATAATTGTTTCTCCTCAAATAGATTGAGCACCCTAACAACATGTTGAACATGATCATTTCAAGGCTTGCTATAGATTAGTACATCATCAAAAAATACTAACAAAAATTTTCTAAGGGTTTGAAAATGGAATTCATCAAACCTTGAAATGTAGAAAGTTCATTGGTAAGGCCAAAAGGCATGACCAAAAATTCATAATGACCCTCATGAGTTCTAAATGTTGTTTTAGGAATGTCTTCATTCTTCATTCTGATTTGATGATATCTCGAATGAAGATCCAACTTGGTGAAGTAAATCGATCCATGCAATTCATCCAATAATTCATCAATCACGGGAATGTGAAACTTATCTTTAATAGTAATCTTGTTGAGCTCCCTATAATCCGGACATGTGTGCCATGATCCATCATTTTTGTGCACCAATACTACTGGAGCAGAGAAAGAACTTTGACTAGGTTGAATTATACTAGCCTCTAGCGTTTCTGAAACCATACGTTCAATTTCACTCTTTTGGCCATAGGGATATCTGTAAGGCCTAATGTTTGGAGGAACACTTCCTAGAATCAAATGAATAGCATGATCATGATCATGAATAGGT
>APFE030689084.1:52072-180060 GCA_000404065.3 Pinus taeda
CTTTCACCATTAGTAAGCATTTCTTGTAGCAACTTTGTCAAATATGTCTTCAAATCTTCCATTTTACCTTCCATCTTAGCTTCGACATCATTCATCTTAGCTTCCAAACCATCCATCTTAGCTTCCACGTCATTCATCTTAGCTTCAATGCCTTTATTTAAACCATACATCTCACCTTCCATGCCATCCATCTTAGCTTCCACGCCTTTCTTTAAACCATTCATCTTAGCTTCTGTTACCTTTTGTGAGAGTGGCTTTTGTTGCACTTGGTCTCGTAATTTTGATATATCATGTTGCATTTCTATTTCTTCTTCTTCATGATTCATGCTAGATCTTTCAGGTTTCTTACTATGTGTTTCCATTTTCTTTCTTTGGGGCATCAATCAATGATAATTATTCTTCACTATGCCCTTTGAATTCCTTCAAACTAATTTTTCAAACCAAACATATGCAAAAAAATTTAAAACTACACTTTTTTTCACTTTGTAGGAGCTCGATATTGAATCTGATGTATCTTCTAAATTTTCTATCTCCAAGGTTTGAAATTGAAAATTGTGGTATCCCTCTGAGTCCTCTTTCCAACGCCACTAGTCTGATCGAAATTGGATTCTCCAAGAAAGAGTTATGCCCAATCTCCCAAGATGACCTGATTATACACTTTTTTAGTAGAGTGAACTTGTACGAAGTGCCACGTGTTACTGTTTCAACTTTCGAATCTGAAAACAATGCAAACAAACTACTGTCTGTCCTATTTCTGTAACTTCTTACAAAATTTACATCTGATACTCAAAGAGAAAGTTATGACGATTTTCCCAAGGTCACCTATTTGGGATGTAATTCGAGAACCTGTAAAAACCCTAACTTCCATAGATCATATCTACGAAAATATAGCGAGACGAGATCTGAACTTTGGACCCGAGAATCATTGAGATATCAGCTAAAATGGGTTTGTCTTTTAGATTCTGAAACGTTTTAGAAAAAATGTTATATCAAAATTTCCACTATGACCTATTTGGAGCAGCGAAACCCTAGAATTCAAAGCTGTGATACCAAATGTTATGAAACCAGCTCGCAAAAAGATAGAACAGATAGATCAACGCCTTAGAAACCAACCTCTTTGAGGGGGAAACCTCCTTTACATTACACAAATGAGCAATTATTTGATGATACAAATGACTAAACCTCCTTTCTATATATAGGAGTCTAAGGGGTCACAATATAAACAAAGCCAACATAACAATAATAATATAAGGGTACAACAATAATAATAGTGGGCTTCTATGGGGCACACTAATAACAATATGAGGACAATAGGGCACAATAATAACAATAATGGTTACAATGACAATAGTAATGGGAGAATCACTAGTGTTATAGGGACCTAACAAGGCTTTGGATTCCTCTCTAGTCCCATAATGACTTTTGTGATTAAGCTTCATTCTCCTTATTCTTCGCTATCTTTTTGTATTTATACCCTAGAGGCTCTCACATGTTGAGTTGTACTGCTGCATTGCATGTTGACTATTTGTACCTTTTGGCCTTAAGTCGACTTCACTTGGACTCATGTATCAACCACTTTTTGACTATGTCTTTCTGCAAAATCAACCTTGCAATCACTTAGCCTCCGCAACTTAACACCTTGTGCCCATGGAAAGAACATTTATTTGAGTGTCATTGACCTGTTTCATCACTTTGCATTGAGCATAGGAATGTTCCTCTCCTAGGAACTAACGCATCTATATCTGGACACTCGTTCATTCCACTGTACCATAGGCATTCTTTTATTCTTTTTTAGGCTTTTAAAATATGAAAAAGACAAAAAAAATTATATATTCCAAAAAAAGGTGGGAACTGGACTTTACTTCCATAATTGATGGCAACAAGAGTCAGTTGTTTCACCCTTCAACAAAGCACTCAAAGCAAGCCTTTCCTCCATCGGGATGAGATTTAGTTTGACTTGGGAGAGCCATAACCTTGTCATTGAGTCAGTACTCCTCCGGTTAGTTATCTCTTCTAATCATATGGAGAGTTTGTTTATGCTTCCTGCATGACAAACTTATACAAACTTATCATATGTTGCCATACAGTCACATTTTGAGTCATGCTTTTGTTCAAGGGAAGTAAACCTGAGTCGGCCTTTCCGCGGTGTCTCTTGACTCATTTTCAGTCAACCACACCTAGTCTGTCATAGTTAAATTCAGTATCACATTAGCTATTTGGTCATTTTCTTGTGCTAGTTAAGGAGTTCTCCATTGACTACTTGCTAGCAAGTCTGCTCTTATCAACTTCGACAAATTTCTCTGAGTGTAGGCCTAGAGCCGCACCCTGGCCCTATTTCCATCATTGATACGTGACCTTGTGCTCAGCATCGATCAATACCATGGTTCTTTGACTGAATGGTTTCCCTTGTGTTCGATGTGAGCTTACATTATCACACATTAGGATTCATGCAGTACCTTGGTTTTCATTTGGCCCTATTGGTGGTTTCCTCGCCTCTCTTTCAACGTTCATTATTGGTTGGTTTAGAGGGTTTTTTTCGTGCACTAGCAACATCTTGTGTATGCCAGAAACATGATTATGTATGGTTACTTCATTTTTCTTCATTTGATTCCTTCCATATTATTGACCTGTGGGTTATACTTGTGCTGGATTAATGTAGGATTCCTTAATGCCTTCCTTCTAGCAGATCTTTTCCCATTGACTCCAACTCATTGCTTTGGGAATAAGACCTAGCGTCCTTTTTCATTACCTTAGGGTTTGAAGTCATTAGTGGTAGACTCCTCCGCTATCGACAGTGAGAATACATCAATGTCTCCTCTTTTATAGATTCTATCAAGTATTTGACTTCAACTCATTTATACTCATAGTGTAGAAATGTGCCATGGTGGTCGATGAAGACCTTGGGTTGCATCAACATTTCTTGGTTGACTTGTCAGTTCCTCCAGTTTACTGCCAGTGACACCATTCACCTTATATTTCATAGTTCATCAAAACAGCATCTTATATGTTGGCACCTGAGTTACATGCAGTACCATTATTCCAATTTTTGACTTGGTACTTTGAGGATCAGTTATGTGATTTCAGTGATCAGATATCTACTTCAGTACCATTGATCAGTTCTTGTATCTGTGATATTGTGACATGGACTTGATATGTACTTTTTCGACTATGATCAGATGATCCACTATGTATTTCTTGGTTTCCTTTATACTTGTATACATATTGGATCCGCTTTACACTTGATATGTGGACATGATTTACTATCTCTGAGCATGGGTATGCCCGCCTAAAACATGAGCTTTCTTTCTAATCTCTTTCACTGGTTTGGCAGGCTGGAATCTGATGATCTCCTCCCAAGTCTTCACATGATTCTTTCTATACACTTAATACATTTCGACCATCATGTACCCCTTCTGACCTCATATATTAGGGGGCATCTGTTATAGCATCATTTATTACATTTATATACTTGATGCTCTGAGTCATGGCCTTGGGCAGCCCTTTCCCTTCAAAGTTGGTCTAATTATTAACAAACATTAATTTAAATTCCATTTGCAACTCAGTCCTTCAAATAACATGTGCACACATGGGTTCAACTATACCCAACCTGTGTATATGATTTAAAATGTGAAAAAAAAATCCCTATCTTTTGGGTGGGGTTTATAGGGTACACTGAAAGCCTACCTACAAGAGCTCATGGCCTAATTGTATCCCAACTGAAAAAAATGTTTTGAGTTGATATAAAGACACCTCATGGGGAATGCCTCAAGGGAGAGAAAGATAGGACATTGATATTATATCCAATTAGTCCTTGATCAAATCTAATTTACCCCTGTGCCTCCTACACTCCCAGCTATTGGAAACCCTTTTTCCTCATAGAGATGTCCATATCCTTTATATGGAATCTATGTGTATGATTTTGAAAGAGGATTTTTGAGGTTTGGGTTGGACAGATCCAGAGGAAGATTTTGGTTAGAGCCATGGTTGAATCAGGTTGTATTCTTCCACATTCTTTTGCAATCATCAATAAAGAAGTTATGTCTTGTTCCTGATGTTATGATCTTAATGCTTTAATTCATGTTATAATATAATGATGTATGATTTCATGTTTTATATTTATATGCATATTTGATCTAACATCTATATCATGAACATGCTTTGAACTACTGCTAGTATATATGCTTTTCTTGAATGAGTTGGAGGTTTTGAAGCATTGGAAGAAGAAGAGGTTTTGGACCCTACAGGAATGACCTCAAACATAGGACCTTCGGGTACTACCTTTTCTTCCCACTTTAGTAGTTTAAGCATTAGGACTGTTTGTTTGCTTGCTTCATGTTAGTGTATTCCCTTCGCTCTGTTGGGGTGCTCAATCCATACCCTAGGCTGTATTATTCCTGTAACACCATGGCATTTGGTTATATTGTTTTAGAACCTGTATCCAAATATTTTTGAAGCAATGTAGCATGATGTTGACCATGATCGAACCACCAATGTAGTTCTACATTTTATGTGCGCTCAGCTCCAAGTCATCCCTAGAAATCTCTCACATTAACTGCTCCATGTACTCATCGATCTCTAATCAGATTTGCTTCTTCAGTCTAGCCTCAGTGAGCGAACCAATTGATGAGATCTTGTGCATTCTCACCATGACATCCAAATTGTTGTACAACTGTGCATATGAGGTCGGTATGTTGCTGATGAATGGGGTGAGTTGCTCGTAATTCAAGATCAACATCCTGACCTTTACTTTCTCCAGCTCTAATTGCATGTGTACTACATTGTCCACTCATGTACATGGACAATGGTAGCATGTATGTTCTTGAGGGTTTGAACAAACTCTTGGCTCCGTCGTTGTAAGCCATTCACACGGAAAACTTCTTTATGCATGGTGACAAATTTGTCATAGATCTTCTGCTGGTACTCTCAAGTGTTGATACTTCAGCAACTATCTTTGTCACCATCTCCCCCAATGCAGAAAATGAATTCTACTTTGATGTTTGAAGTGTCTTGCCTATTTCGTGGCAGCCTACAAGTCCTTTTCCAATTGGTAATTCTCGGTCCTCAAGTACTAAACATTTGAGCTTGTTTCTCATACATAGGCCAAGATGGCTTGGGAAATGGCAGTTGGATGTTTCCTGGTGTCCGACACTATCACCCTTTCCTTGATGAATGTCCTCCTTTGCTTCTAGTTGTTCCAACTCTTCGTCCTTTATGGGCATTGTTTCCTCTGTCCTCACACCTTGCCTTTGTTTATGGACTAAGTAAGCAAACACAAGCAAAGATTGAAAGAGCAAAGCTCAGTCGAAGCACAAGTACTTGGATTAGCGTGAGATGAGTTGTTGTGGTTTATAAAAGAGGCTCCAAAATGAAGCATGGGAAAATTTTTGTAAAATGGTTATAGCCATTACAACATAACCATGTAATTTTTTCAGGAAATAAACATATATATTAAGAATTCATGAAAAAAATTCTTCAAAATTCTTTTTTAAAAAAATGGCATGGTTAACTATACCTCCCTATGTAGAAATACAAAAAAAAAACCCATAAAAACTTTCCAAGAAAATAACATGGTTTACTTATTTTTTATCAATAAAAATTCATGATTTTTCAAAAAAAATAGTATGGTTAATCTATCTTTTTATGAATAAGAATATACAAACATTTTCATTCTTTTCCAAGAAAATAACATGGTACTTGTATTTTTATGTACAAAACCGCAAAATTTTCGTAAGGAAATTAGCACGATTAATGTTTGTCTTTACACCCGCAGGACCGTGAAATTTTTCAAAAGTTTAACGCACAGGAATTATCCAAAACTTTCCGAGGAGATTATCATAGCGAAGCTATATTTCCACGAGTTTATTAACACGTTAACTATACCTCTGTGCACCAAAATAACTAAATTATTTAAGAAAATCATTTTAAAACGATTAGCACGTTTAACCATACCTTTCTGCACACAAAAATAATAATTTTCCGGTTGTAAAGACATCGCAAATATTTCTAATAAAAATAACTTAAATTTAAGTAGCGTTAACCTCTGGCTTATGAAAAATTTGAATTACTAAAACGTTAATCTCTGGCTTATGAAAACTTTGAATTATTAAATATATTGATAGACCACTGTAAGTACTTTTAAAAATAAAAAAAAATTTAAAAATTACATGAAAATTACATGTATGGCCGATTAAATAATTTTGAAAATTTATTATATTTACATATATATTTTTTAAAAGATGGTAAGAAAATTATTTAATTTAATTATTAAATTAGATAAATTATAATTGTAATTAACTATTGTTTAAATAATATATTTATTTGTATTAATTATTCGTAAATTTATTCATCACTTTTTTTAGAAAATATCTATCTCTTAATTTTTAAATATTACAGGCTGATTCATCACCCTTTTAATATATAAAACGATTCATATATATATATATATAAATTAACTTAAGTGATGTATAAAAAGACCACCTTTCACTTCTCCAAATACAAAATTATAGCTATTTATATATAAAATAACTCAAAGTGATGTATAAAAAGACCACCTTTCACTTCTCCAAATACAAAATTATAGCTATCTCCCGTCTCAACTCATTGGGTTAGTTGTTTTATTTGGTTTTAAAGCAAGTAATGAAACATGCATTTTACCTTACAATGTCAAAAAGCTTCTCATTTCTTATTTTTCACATCTAACATTCTCTTCACCATTGCAAGGCTTCTAATGCAACAAATATTTCTTCATTGGTTATTTTTTTCGCTTCTGCAAATACAAAATTATATGTATCTCCCATCTCAACTCATTGCGCTAGTTGTTTTATTTAATGTTAAAGCCATTAATAAAACATACCTTTTAAGTAATCTTTAATGTAACATTTATTTTTTCATTAGTTTTTTTTGTTTTTTAGTTAAGTTGGGTCAATTTGGAGATAATTACAAGTTTAATTTTTAATCTGAGAGATTGTTATTATGGGTATCGGATATCTAAGTTATCAAATTTATTGAAAATCGCATTTTGTTTGGGCCAAAATGACAACAATTCTTAAAATTGCTAGAATTACACTAATTTTTAATACCAATAGATGAAAATTTTAAACTTATAATATTCACACCAAAAAATACCTTGACAATACAGCTGATCACAACTTATTCTATTTCTATAAACATTTTCAAAACTAATAATTCCAACCTTGCTCTTGTGAAAGTTGTATTTGTGGTCCATTACAAGATGTGCACGACACAATAATCTATAAATCAAACAAATTAGGGAGTGGGCCGTGGTTGGTGATCATGCATGAATTTGTTTGTATTTGTGCAAATTGCTATGAAGTATTCAAACATATCATTTTTCTTTGTTACCAATTAGTATGAAAACTATCTACTATTCCAAAGAATTAAGCTACATAATCACATTACCCTGAGATTAACCTGAAAATCAAATCAGGTGGAGAAAAAACAAAATCCCCCCACCACTCTGCCTAAACATATCATACTCATTTATTATCATCCAGATGCAGACTTCTCTATTTGACTTAGTGCCTCACCGACGATGTTGAAAATAGCCTCCTATTAAGAAAGAAAGTTTTGAATAGTTTGAATAATTTAAACACTGTGTCTACAAGATTTTTTGAAATTTGTTTTCCAGATTTCTGCCACTGGACGACAATTTGAAGATTCCTTTATCTATACCCTATTTTAAGGTAGGTTCATGTTCGAATAAAATTAAAATCTGTATATACAATTTCTATCCCGCTGATCGCCGCCAGAAGCTAAGTGCACAGTAATTTCCCAATGGACTTTTCTTAATTTAAAATGATAGGTCTTTGATTTTTCATGTTTTGAGATAACTATTTTTATTACTTTTGACTAAAATTTAGGAAGGAATTTTTGGAATTTTAGGTTTTAGTGATAGTGATGTAATTTAGAGAAATTAGGTACTTTAATTTTTTATGACTTTGAATTTATTTAAAAATCAAAACTTCTGATTATTAGACTATTCCATATACAAAATCAAAATCAAAACTTCTAATACTTAGAATATTCCATATAGATTCCACATCAGCATTGTCAAAGATTAAATTTATAACCTAAAAAAGGCTATATCCATAATACTTTCAGAATAAATTTTTTAAATTTTAAAACAGATTCTCTCTAATATTAAACTCCACATATAACATTTTCTGACCAGCTTGCTTTGATAAACATGAGAGTTTAGTCTCATCAAATTTCATGGAAAGAAAAATAAAAAATTAAATTAATATTTAATTAAATTATTTTAAAAATATCTAAACTTAATCAACCTTCACACAATTTTTTAACATATGACTAATAAAAATAAATTATTCTTCCCTCCCTCTACCATTAACTCCTTATCTAAATACAACTTACATTTTTACAACTCCTTATATAAATTTAACCTACATTTTTACAACCAACTTAGTCGAGATAATAGTCTAAATAAGCGCAATCTAACTATTTGGCTTTTCACATTCGGTGTAATGGAATTAAAATATGTACTTAACCATTTGGATCAGCGTATTCTAAAGAATTTTACAATTAAAAAAAATGATTAATATTAATAATTGAAATTAAATAAATATTTTCAAATAGTTAATATATTAAATAGTTATCCTCTCTTTTTAATCTTTCTAGTCAATATTAAACTTGTATAAATATGAAACTTAAATAAGTATTTTATAACTTACGTTTCCACCCAATTTACCATAATATATAGTACGTAATTTGGGGAGTTTCCATTTTCCAACCACTTTCTTAACATACGTGAACGAGCATTGATATGGAGGCCAAAATATTTGAATTTATGTGTTTGATGGTAATTTAATTTTTAGTGATTTTGAATTTATGTGAAAATGATTTAATTTTAGTTGTAATTTAGTTTTATTTATTGGTAAAATTATATTTAGCTTGATATGCTTTAGTATGTTAGCTTGATAGGCTTTCTTATGCATCAACAATCGTCAACACTTCTACTCTGCTCCGTTCCATCAGGTGAGACACTTTCAACCTGTTATCACTCAGGTTGTCCCTAGGCTCCTAATAGGGATACGGCCGAGGTAACCACAAACCAATCTTCTGATTGCAGGTTCTAGCCCACCTGCAATCGGAGAGGGCTCTCTCCTTTTGATTCAACCTTAGTTGATGATTTAGGCTAGCTTTCTGACTTCAAGGGAGTGTTGATTGTGATCGGAAAGAAGGTAGGATTCTCCAACAAAGAGGCACAGTAAGGTGTGATAAGTTTCGAACCATTGGGCATGGAGTCATAGATTGAGGCTTGCGAGCGTTTTCTTGGTCACAAGGGGATACGGAGCGGGATAGCCACACAGGATACAATTCTCTGTCTGCTAGAAGTACGAAGTGAACATCAGGGATGAAAGGCAAAGGAGAATCATTTCATCATGCTGACAAAGAGGAGAAGTGGATGAGTGGGATCCTGGAGCAATTAAGAATTCCTAAGACATGCACTCATATGTGAAAGAAACAATGTAAACCAGATCATTTAAGAATACAAGCTCATAACTGTTTCTGAAGAAAACATTGAAAAATGCAGAAATTGAACTTAAGGTGTATTGGAACAAATCTTAAGCTATTCTTTTTTTGCTGCAATTTAGAAAGGAAGAAAGGTGGTAAAAAACATAAAATTAAACAGAGGAGAGGAACACTTATTGGATCATGTAGAAGCACAAGAATTCCGTGATCATTCCTTGGCCAAGAGAAAACATCAAGTTGTTTCGCAATCTATGCTTTCAGCAATCTTTGATTATGGAAATTATGACAGTTACAGTGCGAGTCTATTGCTCAGAGAAAATGCTGGAAAGGAGACTGACCAACAACAACTACCAACCAACCAACCCCTCACAACATTGCTTAGGGTGGTATTTATAAACAAAATATCGGAAATACATCATTACAAGTGACCTTGACAGGTCTGCTTAGAACTCTTCAAAAATCTAAATGTTGCTGGAATTAAATGCAAGTAAATCTTTTTTGGCTACGCCGGGGGCAGCTGGATCGGGACAGGTGACGAGGTGGCCCTTGGGGACCAGATGTGGTGCTACTGGAGTGATTGTGCTTTGGGGACTGAAGTTCGGCTCTGGTGTGAATTGAATGTGCAATAATTATGATTTGAGAGCTTCAAGTAGTTTCACCCTGATTTTATGAATATGCTGGAAGATATTAAATGTTCTCCTGCTTCGGGCCGCTGCTCAAAATATTCGCTGATACACTTGCCGCTACATTGATGGCTTCCGTCGTCGACTGATACTCTTTGACACGCTTGATGCCTGCTGATTTGATCTGATACACTTAAACTCTGTGATTGATCTGCTGTTGTCTTTAAACCGGATCCTTTTGGCACGATCGGGCGATTTTCGGGCTTTTTCGGCGTGCAATGGGCTCAGAAATCAGAAGATTCCCTGAAGATTCCTTGAAATGGCCTATTTCCCGTAGCGATGCGCGATTAGCGCGAAGCGCTAATCGCGCATCGGAAACTGCCTCGGTTTCTTGATCTGGAGCTCCGAAGTGCGATTTTTCTTACTGCGCGAATTTTTCGGCTTTCTGGCTGCTGACGTAAGCGTGGCGCCGGCTGTACGATGGATGACATCAGCTGTGGGTCCCTGGTACAGAGCGACGCAGTGAGATACTGGAGGTAATGTGGTGAAGAGACTCCGATGCGATATCGTGATATCGCTTCGGCAGGGAATGAGGGGTAATTGGGTTGGACTCTTGGCTCTTGCGACTGCCGATTGGCGATATCGTGATATCGCATCGGAGGAGACGGAGAGGTGAATGAATTGGACACTCGGCGCTTGCGATTGCCGATCGCTGATATTGCAATATCGCATCAGCAGGGAACGGATGGGTGATGACTTGCATGAAGATGAGAGTGCGAGGTTGCGATGCGATACAGCCTTGAGGAGGAAAGAGCAAGTAAGTGGGTGTGAAGGGCATTTGAGGTTTCGGAAGGGGTCTGATTAACTCAGAGGGATTTTGTACTTTGGAAGGAGTCCATTTTATCTGGGAGGTGGTTTTGGAGGTCAGGGGTTCTTGTTGAGTTTCAGATAAACTGAGCAATTCCCGGGGGTTCTTATGGTTATTTTTCAACCAGGGGGAGGGATATTACATAGGGGGATTTTACTTAATATTGATAAGGGGATGGGAAGAATAGGGAGCTAAATAATAATGTTAGTGGTTAATATGGACATGGTAAGAAAGCGCTAATTTCGGGAGAGCTTAGGCTGTTATAAGTGGATAGGACAATACTTTAGGAGAAAATATGGAACAACTTTGAGTAAAGAAGATCTTTACTCAAGCCAGTGTTATGAAGATGATGGAACTTAAGATGTGTCAAGCAGATCTTGACCTCTTTTGGGGAAATTAGTTAACGATTGAGGAGAACAAAGAAGGGGAGTCAGTTATACCTCTTTTGAGCTTTTTTGCACACAAATCCTTGCTGATTATGTTCTGCATGATATGATACCTGAAAACCTGGAACTGGTCAGCAACTCAACAACCTCAGAACTACCTACTGAGCCTACTTGCCTAGCATTTTTTCTTCTGTTGTTTGGGGGTGCACTTAGACTTGCAAACCCACCATTCATTTTCCTTTTGATTCTTTCCTATCTACATACTACCCTTATTTCTTCTGGAGCCCAGATTAAGCTGTTGGGCTCCTCTGCTTCTCTACCTATCTAAGAATCTGCCAAGATTAAACTGTTTGGACAGATTTACAATCTCTATATTCTAAAACAGGAAATTTAAACCTAGGGAGACCAAGATTAAACTGTTTGGACCTCCCTTTAACTAAAAATAGCGATACCGGGATAACTTTACAAAATTTGAAGGCAATTGAATGAACTTGAAGTAGCCTTCTTCACTTGGAGACTGTTTGAGCAAATATGGAGCATTGCAGCAAGCAAAGTACAACATATTTGGCCTGTGAAATGCCAATCATGAAAAATGAATAACCTGCTGCAGCAGGAAGCTAACAAAGCTTATCAAAGTTTAACCAAACCTCATGATCAAGTTTAGAAAATAGATATTTAGAAGTAGGCAAGTAAGAATCAAACTTAATCGGTTCATATAATACTTATGAAAGAAAATAATCATAATTTGATCGAAACAAGGATAACTTGAATTCAATATCAAAAGAATGACCTTCAACAGTAAACAATTGATCGGGCAAAGTAGTTCCTACCAATTTTTTATTTCCACTTTCAGGAAGAGGGGTTTTGAGTTTACTGAGTAGTTTCTCTGAAGCATCAACAACTAGAGGTGGATTTGTGTCAGGATTTGACCTCGTGTGTGTTTTAGGAGCCGAAATGTTTTTCCTTGAACTTGATGTGATTTTTTAAATCAACGTTCTTCGAATAATGGAATCTATCACCCATAGAACTAATCTTGAATGCACTTGTAGAACTAATCCCAGGAATAATATATCAGTCGTTTTCCTGGAAACGATGCCAAAATGTTATCCCATGGTCGACAAGGGAAATTGAAGGAAGTAACCTCGAACCACTTGTGGTTGAGCAGCTAACCCTGCTAAACCAGAGATGGACCTCTCTATGAATTGACAACCAATGAATGACTGGAATGGGAAAGGATTTTAGGATAGATATGTTAGGTTGAGATAGGGTTTTGAAAGTTTTAGGTTTTGATGCTGGACAAGGGATGAAAATTGAGTAGCTAGGTTAAAGAATCAAAGTGTTATAGCAACAAAGATATAGAGGAGCAAGGTAGCAATAATTTTGTGATGGATTTAGGGTTTATTGATGTACTATAGTGTTTGGAAGAAGGGAAAGGTCTTAATGAGCATGGGCACATGAATTCATTAAGTTAGAAGGAAAATTACACAAAATGATATTCCAATAAAAACAGAGCTTTATGCAACGAATTTTGTTTATAAACTTTAAGAAAAACCACCAAAGAAACAAAATATGAAAGGAGAGATGTATATCATTCAAATAAAACTGAAACATAGAAAATACATCATCACAAACTCATTACACAAGAATTCCTAGATAATAGATGCAAACTGCTCCTTTGATTTCCTGAATAAAATGTCCAAGTACAAGCTGCAAGTGTTCTCTTCTATGATGTCGAACCCATTTTATGATTGAGAAAATGATACATATACACCAAAAAAATATCTCTCTACTCTCATGAGTCGAATCCATGAGTGTAGGAACTGTTACATGAGGTGTTCCAACCAAACCCTAATGTCTAGGGAGGTTAACACAACTCCTCCAATTAAACTTTGACTCAAATCACTCTCATTAATGAAGCCTAACTTTACATAAAACAACTTTAACAAGACCATTTAATCATAATTACATCATAATTATATCAAGGTTAATCAATTTCACCATAAAAAGTGAAATCCAACTGATAAAACTGAGGGAAATCTGTCATAGGCAAAAATGTATTGAAATTAGCGAAAAATGCAGCAAGCCTCGAGAAAACATAATGAATTTGGGAGAACTAGTTTTTGAAGGCCTTCCTGAAGTCCAAATTTTCATCTATATGGCACATTGGAAAGTTTTGGATGTCTGATACATGATGGACTCCTCAAGAGCTGAAAAGGGTTACTTCTAGCCCCTGAAAATTGCATTCTCCCACATGTACTCTCAGAAATGTACTGTGGTCTTCAATAGGAGGGTAGAAAGGTAGTTTTTAGGTGGTTTTTGGGAATTTTCACCTATCAAAACCTACTAATAATATGCTTCCCTTAGACCAAGTGTGATGTATAAACAATGCCAAATCCAGATATGTAAACAAAAAGTGGTTTGGAGCACCCTAACAAAAGTAGAGCATGGAGCACGTTGCGTTTTTGTCTCCATGACTATGTCAAAATGTGGAAAAAATCATAAAATACCAAAACTCTCCGAAATTTCTAAAAAATGGTTTATGAAGGCCTCAGGTACCATACTATTCTATGAGGGAGGCATCAGCAAGAAAATCAGACTTTACCTTCCCTTTTTGCTTGATTAGGGTTTCATTGAGTTTCTATTTCAACTGCTTGACGTTAACCCTAACAACTTGATTCCTTGTGTAATAATGAGTAGGCATGTGTCTTTGTATCCTATTGTCTCTGCTAGCCCTCTTGAGAAGCTTCTCCAAATGACAATTCACCTTGTCAAGCCAATATTCTCTATTCTCTTTGATTTTTGCTGTAATTAGGTCAAATGAAGTCATATGATCTCTTTGTTGCTGAAGTGATCTTTTGAGGCCTCTAGTCCTTGGTCTCTTCCTTGTCACCTGCTCCTGATGTTCATCTTAATCCTCTCCATCCATCACTTCTTTTCCCTTTATATCCTCTTTCCCAACATCAACCTCATACTTTTCCAAAAGTAATTTCTTTACCTTCAGTTGTTGATTCCACTCCTCTAGGAATGAAATCATGAAGTTTTCCTTTTATAATCTGTCCCTTATCTTTTCTATCTCAAGATCTTTCTCCATGATGACCTTCTCCATTGTATTATGCTCCTCATTAACCTTTAAGTCAACCATGACAATGTTAAGATGAAATGGTTCCTCATCTTGCAATGGTGCTTCATGATGTGATTGTGATCCATGCTTTGCTAATGCTGCTAATGTAAGCTTGGCCCCTTCCACAAAATGTGGAGTAAACACAAGCCTCCTTCCTTTCTGACATGTCTAAGTCACTTCAGTCCTAGGTATCCTCTCAACTACAGGTCTTCTAGATGAACCACTCTTCACATGCTTAGATGGTGTACTTGGGCTTATAGATTGACTAGTAAAAGACAACAAGACATTTGACTGAATGAATGTCTCCCAAGTGATGTTCTTTTGAGTGAGCTGATGCAATACAATAATATTAATGATGGTGAAAAAGACTTTTTTCATGGTCACTCTATTTATGTTGCACCTTCTATGCCATTTTAGCCAAATGTTTGTAGAGGTAGTAGGCTAGGTTTAGTGGCTTTACCCCTGTGAAACGCATGAGAAATCTGACATGGTATTTGTACAATCTTGAGAATCTTCCTTCACATATAAATTATTTCATTATAAACCTCAGTAATGGAGCAAATTTCTCAAGGAGTTGTGCAAAAGGAAAAACCTTCTTAATGTTGTGTGTGTAGTGGCCTTTGATGATAGGTTGATAGTTTTGCAGACCCAAATCTAAGTTCTTAAACCATTTTTCTCCATTGTTTGGTATCCCTGTGGATGCTGCTATGATTTTAGTTGAAATAGTGAAAGTAACACCTGCAATAGTGACCTTATCTCTCCTCAAACGATTGGAAAACAAACTAGTCAATTTGTCAGGGTATTTGACCCTTTGAACTAACTCACAAAACCCTAAACACTTAGCTTTCTCAAAGCACTGCTTGGACAATGGGTAATACATCACCTCCTTAGTGTTTAGTGGTTCGTATCTCAAGATTTTACCTCATTTGTTATAGGATTTCCTTTCCTCCTCCATTTTGATTGTGTGCAAGTAAAACCCTAATTACACTAGTAGAAAATGAGAAATTAGTGACTAGGTGACTAAAAATGTTAGTCACCACAGCTTTTCCAAGTGGAGTACTATAAAAAATGAGCAATCTTAAGTGACCGAACTAAAAATGACTAACATAAATCACTAATTTAGTCGCGGGTTAAAATACGTGACTAGATAATAAGTAATACAACTAAAAATGACTAACATGAATGAATAATTTAGTATATGAACAAAAATACAACTACCTAACAAGTACTACAATAATATGAATTAGTTTTTTATGTTAGTTATCTTAATTGTGTCAAGCAATCTAAACTTACAAGTGATAGGGGATTGAAAGGTTGTTAAAGATTTGTTGAAAGGTTATCCTTCCTGAAACACTTCTTCATCTTCACATGGTGTATAGGTGAGCCAACTTTCCATTATGTATCTCTAATAGTTTCTAATTTTAATAATATATTTTTCAATAAAAAAAAATTTATTTATGTATTTTTAAAAATATTTTCATTGAATCTAATTGGATCTAGTTCCAATTTGAAATTAATTTAAAGGGAAATTTTAATTTTTAAGACTATAATATCAAATAAAAACTACTTTCATTTCATATTAACCAACCTACATTCATCTTAACACCGGATTTGTCAAGCATTGAGAGGGGTCCAATGTCTCGAGGTGCAAACCTTTTTTCCTAGCAAGAAACTTGAGGAAATTTTTTCACCTTGAGAGATCAATCCCTCTCGACACTTCATAGTTATAGGGTTAATATGGATCTAGGTTGGTTATATAATATATAGTATCTATATTTTTATTTGTGTCTCGTTGTTATTCTATCTCTCTATCTAACCCCCCAAACGTACACACATTCTCTCTCCCTCCCTTCCCCTTCTCTTTCTAGCTCTCTCTTCCCCTTCTCTCCTTCTCTATCTATATCCTTCTCTCTATGCCCTCCTGCTCTCCTCTCTCCCTCACTCTCTCTCCATGACTCCCTTGTCACCCCCTCTCTCTCTCCACAATTCTCCCTCTATGTTTTTCTTGTTCCCTCCCTCTCCTACCCCCTCCAACTCCATCTCTCTCTCCTCATCTCTATCTTCCTTCCTCTATCCCTTATCTCCCACCTCCCTCTATCTCTCCCCCCCAAAATCACTCTCCCTCTCTCTCTATCCCTCTTCTGTCCAACTCTATCACTATCTACCCCCCTCCCTGTCCTTATCCATCTCTATGTCTCCATATCTCTCCCTTCCCCTTCTCTCCTTCTCTCTATCCTTTCCTCTTCTTTCTCTTCCCTCTTCTCCTCTCTCCCTCACTCTCTCTGTGGAGCTATAAAAAGGGTCTTTTTCACCTCTAATTACCTCACATTAATATGTCAATCCGGGAACATTTTGTTATTTCAAAGAGTGTCTCAGTATGCGGCTATCATTTTCCAGAGTAATGCTAGTAGTATAGTGTTCGAAAATACAAGAATAAACGGATGCTTGTTTATAGCTAACTACTTCAAGAGATTAAACCACACATTCAGAAAACTAAGAAATTTATCAGTCAAGGGTTCAGTAGCAATAACCCATCCCTTTGTAAACTGATGGAAAAGGAAACCAGAGAACAGATCGTGGATCTGGGAGCCGGACAGTAGATGTCAATGCTCACTATAGCCTGAGATCGTTCTTCACACCAAAATAACAAATGACAAGAAATGAAACGGAAGATAAGAAATGGAACAACAATTAAGAAATAGAACAAAAAACCTGAAATGGAACAACAAACCTGAAATGGAACAACAGTTAAGAAATTGTAACGGCAACTAAGTCTAACAAACATTAACACCTTAGTCTATAAGATCAAATGCACTAATCGTAATCTACATGAATCAAACAACGATCCTTCACTCTTAAGGGCGGATTGAATAACACACCAAAATGGAACAACATTGATTAATGATGAATTATAGAACAACGCTTGAAAACCATATATACACACGTCACATTTGAATAGTAATCTGTTCCACTTATCAACCTCAGTTAGAAAGAGTACAACTACATTTCAAAATTGAACAACATTGCTCATAGATCCAACAATCGCAAAGAACATAACTCCCAAGATGAATTCTGTAATGTTAATGAACAAGTGCACAGCACAAAGGCTCTATAGTTAAACAACAACAGTATTCTGTAAAGACTGGCAGTACTATATCAAAACCTAAAAGAATAGTGATATGATGCATAGTCAATACAATAGTTCTGTCTTTAAAAACCTTAATAAATTAAACATAACAGAGCATGTGATGTAAACTTACAAAACACATCAGATTACCAAATAACGTCAATAAGCAAACCACACAAGAACCAAACGTAATAGTACATGAGCAAGTGTCCTCCAGGGCCGGTCCCTTAGCCTCCAGGGGTACACCGCTTGAAGTTATTCCAGACTCAGAGATGAAATAGCAACCAAGTTTGTATTAATGCATAAAGTGGAATTACAATAGATCAGCTCTTAACGAGACTCAATGATCAAAGTTTTGATCTTAAAAGGAAATTACATAAAACATAACAAATTCTAACTCCCTCTCAAGCTAACAGTGCTGCCCCTTTTATAAGGGTGAAGGCGGAGATATCTAAGTGCAAAAATAGATAAAACAATGATCCCTCAGGATCAAGGATCCTGAGGGATTCGCCGAACCGTTAGTCCTCAGTAATTTCTTTTCTTTCCTACGTTGAGCCGATATCTCCACTTCCTTTCCAGCGCTGATTCGCTTTGATTTGCTTTGCCTTGTTTGCATACGGTCTCCCGTCAAAGGGATAGCAGTTAACCCGTCCTTGTCCTTTCCTTTGGAATGACAACTTCTCATTTTTCCTTCTTCCTGCATAAGGAAATGACAATTGTCAGTGTTTTCATCTTCCATATTAGTCTCACATGTTTTTATTACAATTCCTTATCATTTTCCGAGTTCATGATGCAAAAGGTTTGTAAGTTCTAACGAAAATATGCTGAAAGAATTACCAAAAAAGGGGCTCTGGCCTTCCTCCTAGAATATTTCTATGATCTTCTACAATCTCTCATTTCTTAATGTCCATACAGGTCCAGCTACTGGCAGTCTCGAGACTTCTGCGATTATCTCATTGGTGACTGCTATGTGTCTCCCTCTTACTGTGGAGTGATCCTCTTGCAAGTTCTGCAAGAATTCAATTGCTACAGCCTCATTGGATTCCTGTAAGTGGTTGAGATAAGTCAGTCACCCTGCTTTTGCCAGGATTTCCCGGGCAATAGCAGAGATTTTTAACACCTACGGTTCTCTCCGAATCGATCTTCCTCCCATGTTTATGGTTTCGTTGTAAACTCTCAATGGAACAATAGTTGTTCATGCTATTGAAACATAGAGAGGCTGACAGATGCAAGACTCGCTCAAAATCTAATGCTACAGATTATACAATGGAAATGGATTATGAACAGCAAGTCATGTAGAAAAATTAAAAAGAAATAGTATACCATTGAGCCGTGGTATACCCTAGTACATAGCTTCCCGAATAGTGATTTGACATGTAATCCAGGGAATGATGAGGTTAACCTCCCCCCCCGCAATATGATAGGTCGTCCCGACCGTCAAATAAAGGAGCGGCGCTCATTATGAAACAGAGTCCTTAAGGAACAACGTATGGCAATATGCCATGTTTACAAAAGTAGAAAATTACTGAAATCGAGGCATAGAGTTGGGTCGCTTAATATGCAAGAGACTGCTGTGATATGATGCGAGGCTGGGGATAGGACATCTGTCGTGGATACAGAGTCTCATGCGGTCATTGTCAATTGTTCTGTCATGATTGGTGATAATAGATATACATGCGTTGTATGGTTTGGGAAATAATATATGATTGATTACTAAGGTATAAGAAACAAAAGGGTGCTAATAACTACCTATTGGTGTAAATAACGTGACTTCAATACCATAAACAGCGCTTTGCTGCCGACAGGTTTCCATAACCTTGGTAGAGTTGTTTATTTCACCCATGGAACCATGATCCTTTGTGTATGCTTAGGAATTTTTTTTTGATGTCAAAATGTAGGCCATTATGCTGGCTTGGTGACCAGTTATCCATAATGCCATTCACAAGGAAGGAGCGAAAGGTGGGTAGGCCGGCTTGTGATGAGACCTCCTGTTCCAAGGGTTCTTTATTTGATATACCTTTTGGACCATATCCCTGGTGTGGTGGCCATAGTGGGAATGCCACTTCGCTTTCGTCCTCATGATCATGGTGGGCTGGCTCTTGATGAGACCCCTATCCTACATTTGACAACTTATAAGTCATTAAGACATCATTGTTTGCTATTTTTTCTTTCTTTTTCATAAAGTACTTTCCCTATTTATACACAAAGTGTGGTTCAACACTCCTTAAGAGTAGGAATGGTGGAAGAAGTCTTAACATCTCAATAGGAAGATATAAACCCTTTTCTCTTATTCCTGAATAATAATCAAAGAGGATTAAAAGGGACCAACATGATAAAGATAACCAATTAGAGCAGAATTAGTAGAACAATGACAACAAAAGATAATGAATAAGCGTGTCCTTCCTTCTGTCCTCTTACCAATTCAGAGCAATTTCTTATAAAGATAGTGATTTTATGATTCACTCATTTCAGTATGTTGTGATTTTGTAACCATTGCATAAGTGCATAGCTTTATTCTAAAAGACTTGAAAGAACAGGAACAATAAGCATCCTTAATTTAGAACAACGAGGGGGACAAGCTATTTCAAAAAGGTAGAACAAAAGAATGCAAGTGGTGTTCCTTTTGGAAAAAGGAACAACAAAAGACCAAAAATGTTGTTCCTTTGAAAAAGGAACAGTAGAAAACACAAATGTCGTTCCTTTGAAAAAGGAACAGCAAAACACACAAATGTCGTTCCTTTGGAAAAAGAACAACAGAAATCGAAAACGTTGTTCCTTTGGAAAAGGAACAACAAAACATACCAATGTCATTTCTTTGGAAAAGGAACAACAGAAATAAAAAACGTTGTTCCTTTGGAAAAGGAACAGCAAAACACACAAATTTCCTCCCTTTGGAAAAGGAATAGCAGAAATCGAAAATGTTGTTCCTTTGGAAAAGGAACAACAGAATACACAGAAATGTTGTTCCTTTGGAAAAGGAAAAGTAGGAATCGAAAATGCTAAACAAATGTCGTTCCTTTGGAAAAGGAACAGTAGAACTCGAAAATGATGTTCCTTTGGAAAAGGAACAGCAAAGCACACAGATGTCGTTCCTTTGGAAAAGGAACAACAAAAATAAAAAATGTTGTTCCTTTGGAAAAGGAACAGCAAGGCAAAAAAATGCCATTCCTTTGGAAAAGGAGCAATAGAACTCGAAAATGTTGTTCCTTTGGGAAAGGAACAACAGAACATACAGATGTCGTTCCTTTGGAAAAGGAACAACAGAAGACATAAATAAAGAGAAAGAACAAAATTACACCAAAATGACGGCTGATCCAAAAGGTGTTGTTCTTTTGAAAAAGGAACAGCCGGAAGAAAATGTTGTTCTTTTGAGAAAAGGAACAACAAAAAAAATAGTAACGGCAAAACGTTGATTCAACAATATGTACAAAAATGATTCACAAAAGAAAAGAAATTATGTACAAACTATAAAAAGAAATAAATTTCTTAATGAATTACAGGTGACGAAGACTTCTCTCCCTCCCCCAAAATTTCCATATCAGAGTCTCGGCGTAGCTGCTGGCAGAAGGACTCCCGAGTGAGTGGTTTGCGATAAAGACAAAGTCAGTGGCCATTTGCCTTGAAGGCATATCCAGAACCGAAAATAGTGATTAGAGTAAGGGTACCATTGTCATGTTCCTTCTGGATTTCGTATGGTCCTAACCAACGAGTCTGGAGTTTCTCGGGGAAGTCCTGAAACCTGTAGTCATACAAAAGTGCCCGGTCTCCTTCGTGGAAGACTTTATTTTTAATGAGAGCATCATGCCATTTAACTCGATGTTGTTGGATCAGGGCAGTGTTTTGAAGTGCAGAGAGCCTAATTTCTTCCAACTCATTGATCTACTATAATCGATTAATCTGTGCCTCGGTTAGATCTAAGCCAACTTCCTGTGCTGTTCGTAATGTTTGGATTTCGAATTCTATGGGGAAAATGGGTTGTTTTCCAAACACTAATTGATAAGGTGAGTAACTAGTGGTACTTCTCCATGTTGTTCTATAAGCCCATAGTGCTTTGGGTAGTCTGGCAGCCCAATCACGTCTATGTGACGCAATGGTTTTCATTAGGATTGCTTCTATTATTATATTGCTGCTTTCTACCTGCCCATTTGCCTGTGGGTGGTATGGAGTAGTGATTTTATGCTGGACATGATAGTTGCTGAGTGTTGTAGCTATTTTGTTCCCAACAGACTTTGGTCCACCATCTGTAATTATCTCTCTTGGAAGGCCATAACGCACAAATAGATGGAACAGGAAAAGTATGACAGAATCCTCTGTAGCTCTTGGCAATACCTCTGCTTCAACCCACTTGGTGACATATTCTGTTGCCACCAAAATATATGTTTTCTGGTTTGATGATGGGTTAATTGGTCCAACGAAATCAAGAACCCATCGCTCGAATGGTTGGATGACTAGATGTGGTTTCAGAGGCATCTCATCAGACTGACCAGGGCGTCCTGCTCTCTGGCAACTGTCATAGGCTTGGAAAAATTTCTTTGCATCTTTGAAAATCGTGGGCCAATAATACCCTGTTTGCAGAACCTTATGTCCAGTTCTGCGATCGGCGAAATGTCTACCACATGGTCTGTCATGGCAGGCTTTTAAAATGTCAAAGATTTCATCTTCTCAAACACATCTCCTGATATGCATGTCTGCCCATGTGTGGAACAAATAGCCCCCAATCCAAGAAAATCGAGTACTCCACTGAACAATCTGTTTCTGCTCATTAGGAGTTAGATGCTTTGGTAGTTTACCTACTACTAGGTAATTGGCAACATCAGCATATCAGGGTGTTTGAACAGCCACAACAAATAGATGCTCGTCCAGAAATTGATCTTCAACTGCCACTGCATCAATTGGCTTTGGCATTCGTGAGAGAAAATCGGCTACAGGATTTTCTTTTCCAAGTCGATCATTGATTGTAATATCAAATTCCTGCAATAAAATCAACCATCTAGTTATTCTGCCATTTGTGACAGGCTTGTTTGCTAAATATTTTATGTCAGAATGATCTGTGTACAAGATAACAGGATATCGAGTAATGTAATGTCTAAACTTATTGACAGCATGTATTACAGCTAGAAATTCTTTTTCAGTAACAGTGTAGTTTACTTTAGTAGGGGATAATTTTTTTTCTGATGTAATAAATTGCATATGGTTTTCTATCCTCTTCCTGCCCAAGGACTGCTCCAATGGCTGTATCTGAGGCATCAGATGATATCTGAAATCAAAAATCCCAATTTGGTCCTCGAAGGACTAGGGCTGTGGACATGAGCTTCTTCAGATCCTTGAAAGCATGTTCACATTTTTTTGTCCAAAGAAAATCAACGTTACCAGTTAGTGCATACAAAGGTGCAGAAATATGTGAATAATGTTCTATAAACTTCCTATAATAACCAGAAAATCCAAGAAAACTGCGTACCTCCGTTTGAGTGGTAGGAGTGGGAATAAGCAAAAGTATTTGGATTTTGGCTGAGTCTACCTGAATTCGAGCTGCTGAAATATAGTGTCCTAGGATAAGTCCTTCAGTCATCATCATATAACATTTTTCATGGCTTAAACAAAGCCTGGTAGCAATGCAGCGTGTAGGACTTTTTCTAATGTATCCAATGCTGGATCGAAATCATCTCCGTATGGTGTAAAGTCATCCATGTATACTTCAAGTCCTTCATTTATTAAGTCTGCAAAAATGCTGAGGATATCCCTTTGGAATGTGGCAGGAGCATTGCATAAGCCAAAAGGTAGAAACTCGGTAGGCAAATGTTCCCCAAGGACAAGTAAAAGTAGTTTTGTCTTGGTCTTCAGGGGCAATTTGAATCTGATTGTATCCACTGAAGCCATCCAGGAAAGAAAAGAATTTCTTTTCTACCAAAGTGTCTAATACTTGGTCGACGAATGGGAGAGGGAAGTGGTCTTTTTGTGTTGCTTTATTTAGCTCTCTATAGTCCATGCAGATTCTCCTTTTCCCATTCTTTTTTGGTACCACCACAAGCGGAGAGACCCATTTACTATCAGAGATAGGATAGATGAAATTGACCTCTAAAAGTTTTTGAAGTTCATCTTTTACCACATCTTTAGATGACGATTTAGTCTCCTCTGATGTTGACGAACAGGTCTCGCATCTTTTTCTATATAAATGTGGTGTGTACATAACCGGGGGTAAATTCCTTTCATATCAGGGTAGTCCCATGCAAATGCTTCTTTATATTTCCTTAACACATGGATGAGCTTCATTTCTTGTTTGGATGTGAGGCTGGCATTAATGCTTAATGTTTTTATCGGTTCAATTTCCACAATTTTGCTATTTGCAACAAAGGTAACAGGTATTGTATGATCATGTGTATCTTTAAGAGGATCTTCTTCTAATTCACTATCAAATGTTGCTTTTATCATGTGACATTGTGTGCAGGATGTGAGTTGAGTTTGACTAATGAAATTATTAATGGCATCGTCTTTTGTTTGTTCTTTGAAATCAAGTGCTTCTTGTATAGTTAATGGAGATCTAATGTTATCAGTAAGGTATGATACATGGTGCCTATTAGTTTTGATTATTGTGACACTTGGCGGCACTCGAGGATATAGAACTAAGTTCTTGATATCTGCTCCTCTAGTTATGATCATATTTCCTTGCCGACAACCAATATAGGCATCGGCAGTGGCAAGCCAAGGTCTACCTAAAATCAATGGATGTCCATCAAGTCGGGTTTTGGGATTTATTATTAGAAAATCGGTTGGATATTCCCAGGAGTCAACAGAGACCATGACATCATGTAGTGTGCCCTCTGGCCTAACCACAGATCGGCCAACGAATTCTAGCAAGGTAGAGGTGGGTTCTACAGATGTAATGCCTAGCTTTTGGCAAGTAGTGGTTGTTAAGATATTGATTGTAGCTCCTAGATCAACTAAGGCATTGGAAAGGGTCTGACCATAAATTTTCACAGTTACTATTAGATTTCCTGGGTCTTCATAGTTAATGGGTGTTTCTTTTCCTGATAATAAGTTAGATAGAGTGCCAATTACTTGGACTCTTGGATTATTTGTTATATTCCTCCTTGGTTTCTTTATACACAATTCTTTGATAGTTTTTGTGTATATCAAGATGTCTTGAATGGCTTGGAGGAATGGAATTTGTATGTACAAATTTTGTAATTTTCCCAGAATGTCAAAATCAGGATATTGTATAGGTCGAGGTATGACTATTCGTTCTGGGAACAGTGGAGAGGATATGGTTGCTTGATTATGAGTTTTTTGTTTATTCACATCCTCTTCTTGTGCCAGATGTTTTTTGGGTAACTGATTTTCAACCTAACTATCTTATCTCCCTCGATTTCAATAATACCCCCAAATCTTAAATGAAGATGATTACACTCCGTCAGATTGGCTCCTATTTCTGGTGTTTCTATGATTTGGACAGATTGGACCGGTCTGTTATTTGGATTGGGGTTGGGTTGGGCTGGGAGTTGCGGTCTCAGATTAGACTGGGGATTTTTTTGTAAGGCTGGCAGTGTAGGTTGAGGGAGCGGAATGCTTCCTACTGGCTGATGCATTGGTCTCTACCAGTTTGTCTGCCAGGCTAAACTTTGTGAAGTAGGGGGAGTCCATTGTGGTGGGTATGCATTACTTTGCCAATATGGTGGGGTGTAAGGAAGATTCAGCCAACCAGTTTGGCTTGCCTGATTCAGGCATGGGGTTGAGGAAGGAAATGACTACGGTGACCAATTTGGAAACAGGTGTTGAAATTGACTTTTCCATATGTTATATTGTTGAGAATTATACTGCGGAGGTTGAAAAGAAGTTGGGTCTGGAAACATACCAGATTGTTGCGGACGCCACTAACAACACTGGTTGAGCAAATACATCGATTTTGGCTCTTCTTCTGCTTCCCTGTATACTACTTTTAATCGAGGAAGTGTGGGACAACTTTCTGTCAAGTGATCTTTTGTGCAGATGGCGCATGTTTGGACTGCATCTAGTGGACACTCCTTATGGCTATGCTTTTTCTTGCATCGGGGACAGAAGATTGCCAAATTCTGTTCTGCCTCCATTTGCTTCTGTTTGGCTTGCATAATATCAAGTTGTGTAGTTAGTGTCCCTAGTATATCAGTTTTAAAATTTTCCAATAAATTTCCAATTTCTACATGCATTACTCCTTCTGTCGAAATTTTATTATCTCTTACAAACTGATCATGTTCTACCAGTTTTACTCTTATGTTGCCGCTCGAGCTCCTAATACATAAATCAATAATGTCAGCAAAATTTTCTCGATAAATATCTCATTTTCCCATAATGTTTAATGTTTCAATCCATTGTTCCTTCATGCCATTTATTAATGTTGTTTTTAACACATTATCAGGTAAAGGCAGTGATGCATAAGGAGATCTTTGTAGATTATACTGAAAAAATTCCACATACTCCTCTAATGTTTTGTTTGGTCTAGCTATCGTCTGGAATATTTCATCCTTCAGTTCTCTAGACCTGCAATAGTCCTGATATTTTTTTAGAAAAGATTCTTTCATTTGATCCCAATTATTTATAACCCCGTCACCTAATCCCATAAACCATCTTAAAGCATCCCCTTTTAGTGTAGAGCGAAATAGTTTCAGGTTCTAGGCATCAGTGGTGTAATCATATCCCCTACACAGCACATCAAATTCAAATAGAAATGCATCCGGGTCTTCTGATGTAAGACCGTGGAATATAGGGATATGTTGAAGAGGGAATGCTTTCATAGGCACATTTGCTGCAGAATCCACTATGGGGTATTGTAATGTAGAGGTTTGAGTGTTTGGCTGGTTTTGAGCCATTTGGTCGAATATATGCCAATAACCTTCTGGGATATCTAAGAGGGTATTCCTAGGTTGAGGGGGAATGGCTTTAACAGGAATAGTTTTAATAGCATTTCCTCTATCTGGGATAATGAGAGTGCCTAATGTCTGAGGAGATTGAGTTTCTTCAAAGATGATTTTTGCAGCACTTCCCATGTCTGGGTTGTTCAATGGCTGAGTTGTCTCAAGAGGAGATCTCGGTTCCTCAGTTTCCCCTGTCTCTCCTCCTCTTTCACAACGATTATTGAAATTCCCTTCCTGCAATAGTTATGGAGTAGAATTTTCAATTTCTTGAAAGTGATGCTCTTCAATTTGGCTATGCACCTCAACAAAGGCTACAGATGGTGATCCTGTGGCCTGAAGGGAACTAGTAGGCTGTTTAGAAATAACTTTTCTGGGTCCTACTGAGGGCTGAGATTCTTCTTTCTTGAAGATTTCGTCTATGAAGGTTGGTTGGCCAAGGGTCATCAGCCCCTTAGCTTTTTCTGGCTTGGGTAGAGGTTTGAAATTATTTTCTAGCTTTTTCTGCTTAGTCATGCACACAAATTAACTGCTAGATTCTACCCAAACAAAACAACAACAAATCTGTAGGAAAGAGGGCAGAGGATTAGGGTTGTTACATGCTCCAGATGTAGATTCTTACCTTCCGTTTTCAAAACTCAATTCTTGCCTAGCAGGTTTGTACACTACTCTGAAAAAAGAACAAATGGCTACACTCTTTCCCTAGCAATGACGCCAAAATGTGGAGCTTGGAAAGGGTCTCTTTCACCTCTAATTACCTCACATTAATATGTCAATCCGGGAACGTTTTGTTATTTCAAAGAGTTTCTCAGTATGAGGCTATCATTTGTCAGAGTAATGTTAGTAGCACAGTGTTCGAAAATACAAGAATAAACGGATGCTTGTTTACAGCTAACTACTTCAAGAGATTAAACCACGCATTCAGAAAACTAAGCAATTTATCAGTCAAGGGTTCGGTAGCAATAACCCATCCCTTTGTAAACTGATGGGAAAGGAAACCAGAGAATAGATCGTGGATCTGGGAGCTGGACAGTAGATGTCAATGCTCACTATAGCCTAAGATCGTTCTTCACACCAAAATAACAAATGAAAATAAATGAAACGACAGATAAGAAATGGAACAGTAATTAAGAAATAGAACAGCAAACCTGAAATGGAACAGAAAACCTAAAATGGAACAATAGTTAAGAAATTGTAACGGCAACTAAGTCTAACAATCAGTAACACCTTAAGGGAAGATTGAATAACACACCAAAATGGAACAGCACTGATTAATCATGAATTATAGAACAATGCTTGAAAACCATATATACACACGACACACCTGAATAGTAATCTGATCTAGTTATCAACCTCAGTTAGAAAGAGTACGACTGCATTTCAAAATCGAACAACATTGCTCATAGATCCAACAATCGCAAAGAATATAACTCCCAAGATGAATTCTGTAATGTTAATGAACAAGTGCACAACACAAAGGCTCTGTAGTTAAATAGCAATAATATTCTGTAAAGACTGGTAGTATTATATCAACACCTAAAAGAACAGTGATACATGCAGATTCAATACAATAGTTCTTTCTTTAGAAACCTTAATAAATTAAACATAACAGAGCATGTGATGTAAACTTACAAAACACATCAGATTACCAAATAACGTCGATAAGCAAACCACGCAAAAGCCGAACGTAATAGTACAGGAGCAAGTTTCCTCTAGGACCGAGCCCTTAGCCTCCAGGGGTACACCACTTGAAGTTATTCCAAATTCAGAGATGAAATAGCAACCAAGTTTGTATTAATGCATAAAGTGGAATTACAATAGATCAGTTCTTAACGAGACTTGATAATCAAAGTGTTGATCTTAAAAGGAAATTACATAAAACATAACAAATTCTAACTCCCTCTCAAGATAACAGTGTTGCCCCTTTTATAAGGGTGAAGGCGGAGATATCTAAGTGCAGAAATAGATAAAACAGTGATCCCTCAGGATCAACGATCCTGAGGGATTCACCGAACCATTATTCCTCAGTCATTTCTTTTCTTTCCTACGCCGAGCCGATAACTCCACTTCCTTTCGAGGGCTGATTCACTTTGATTTGCTTCGCCTTGTTTGCATACGGTCTCCCGTCAAAGGGACATCGGTTAACCGGTCCTTGTCCTTTCCTTTGGAACGGCAACTTCTCGTTTTTCCTTCTTCCTGCATAAGGAAATGACAATTGTCAGTGTTTTTGTCTTGCATATTAATCTCACATGTTTTTATTACAATTCCTTATCGTTTTCCAAGTTCATGATGCAAAAGGTTTGTAAGTTCTAATGAAAAGATGCTGAAATAATTACCAAAAACATACCTTCTTTAGTACTCCACACTCTCTCCATCTCTCCCTTCTCACTCCTCTCTCTCTCAACCTCTATCTCTCCACGTCTTTGTTCTTCCTCCCTCTCTCTCCCATTCCAACTCCATCTCTCTCTTTCTCTCCTCTCTCTTCCTTCTGCTCACTCCTTCTCTCCCACCTCACTCTCTCTCCCCCCCATCACTGTCTTTTTTTTCTTTCTCTTTCCTCAAACATTTTCACCGTCTCACTCCCTCTCTCCACCCCATCCTCAAATCTCTCTTAAATTTGATCACACTATATTGTGTTTAAGAAATTATCTAAATTAGAAAAACTTAACCAGTTGTAAAATATTAAACCTATATTTTGGATCAATCATGTCAAAGAAAATAAAATAATGAAAAACTTTAAAAAATCATGCACTATATTTAATCTATTATAATTAGTCATTTTGCTTGATCTCGTCCCTTGGATGCTTAGCTAAGATGGATCGATGCCCATCATTTATAAATGTTGATTATATATATTATATATATATATATATATAATATATATAATTATATATATAATATATATATATATAATATATATATATTTATATTTATATATAGCCGACATAGATCCATCTTATCTTAATTTTATTAAAACATTAATTTAATTTCTATGGGAATATTTTTAGTAGTCATGAGGATGGAGGGTTTAGATATATCTCAAATTGTAGCATTTTCCCTTTTAGATTCAATTAAAAAAATGTTGTAAAATTAAATCAAAATAAAATATTTTTACTATGAAATAAGTTATGGTCTTTTGGCATGTGGTATTCATAAGCCATGGTATTGGTCCATGGTATTGTAACAAAGTGGATTTACAAGTTAATATCCATGGTAAAGTGAGGGTGAATATCCATGGTTAAACATCTTGTCATATTGTTATAAAATATTTGATTGTGAAATAAATTATGGTTTTTGGGCATCTGGTATTGATAATCCATAGTATTGACCCATGGTATTGTAACAAATGCTATTTTTTACAAGTTAATAATATCTACCGTAATGTGGGGGTGAATATCCATGGCTAAGAATCTTGTCATATGGTTGTAAATTATTTTGGTTGTGAAATAAGTTATGGTTTTTGGACTTGTAGTATTGATAAGCCATGGTATTGGCCCCATGGTATTGTAACAAAGCCTATTCACAAGTTAATAACAAAATCAAAATATAACAAATTAAATTTTATTATTTTTATTAATTTAACTTTTTATTATTAATTGAGGTCATATTTAAATGTTTACACTCATTCCAATATAATTTTTAACTTTTTCTTGTTCTTTTTAATTTAGCATAAAATAAAAATTTCTTATAAAAAATAAATCATTTAACCCAATTGCAATTTATATATTTTATTTTATATTATAAATATTTCTTTTCTTTTTCATTTCTAGTTTAGTGTCGGGTTCAAAAGATTACAACGTCACATTGTAGCACTTATTTTTCTTTTCCTTGTCTATATATGCATGGAAAGAAGGAAGACCATCAACGTGATCTATGGATTTCATGGGATTCCAACCCCAGATGGAGTTTGCATGGGAAACACCTTAGGAGAGCATCAACGATTAGATTTCCCTTGTCTATATATGCATGGAAAGAAGAAGGAAGACCATCAACATGATCTATGGATTTCATGGGATTCCAACCCCAGATGGAGTTTGCATGGGAAACACCTTAGAAGAGCATCAACGATTAGATGGAGGAAGGGCAAGGTCACTGGGCATGGATATTTTGGTAATTTGTACATCAGTATGAATTTGGACTCTATTATTCCTTTTACTAAAGAGGATTTTTATTCTTATAGGTAAATAATTTCAAGTGTTTATATGATCAAAGCATAAATTTTATCTATAGTTGAGGGTTTAATGATTATGATAAGGACAAGGTCATTGGGTGTGGATATTTTGGTATTTTGTATATGGGTATGGATTTGGACTTTGTTCTTCCTTTTTACTAAAGAGGATTTTTGTTTGGTAAATAATTTCGAGGGTTTATATGATCAAAGCATAAATTTTATCTAAAGTGGGTTTAATGATTATGATAGACAATGCACAAGTAAGCATTTTGCATGTCCTTATTGTACAAAGGTTTTAATGATTATGATAGACAATGCACAAGTAAGAATTTTGCATGTCCTTATTGTACAGATCAGTTCGCTCCTCCCTAACTTTTTTAGGGTTAGAATGCATGAACTTTTATTTTTTCTTTTCAACTTTTTTTGAGTGGTTGATTGTTTGTGTAGTGGACTCTACCATGCCCAAATTAAAAGGACTCAAGTGATGCAAGAAAATTTTCTGGTAGGATGAAAATGCTAGACCTTCCTCAAACTTTGTTACATGCAATTAAAATTTCTTGTAATCATGAACATAAAATCTTTTATGTTTCATCCTTAGATTTTGATCTCAATACCTACAGTTTTAAACCATGTTACTATATTTTAATTAGAATATAATTAGATCCATTAAACCTTACAACTCTCCAAAGATTAGGTTATTTTCATCTCAAAAGAAGTAACCTGAATAATTTTTCCAATTTAGATTCAATTCTTACAGACAATGATTAAAAATCGAAGAACTCAAATATTTGAATAACTTTTACCCACCAATAAATTTCCAAGGCATTTGGTATTATTATGAACCTAAACAGAGAGATTAGAAGAATAAGAGGAGTCTGGATGAGGTAGACCTTGACCTACTTTATACTTTTCAAAAGTTGGGCATGCCCTTGACTAGAAGAAGAGATTGACCAACGTTGTTGTAGATTTTGTTTTTGACAGTGTTTTCATTATTACCATGCATAGGTAGACTCTATAGGTAGTTGAGGTTATCTTTTGTTCGTTATAAGAGGTAATTCGGGAGTATCTTTATCTAGTTAGGAAGTACCTTGGCAGGGTTGTTTCCCCTACTGATAACTAATATGTTGCATTGTATTTTTATTTTTTTAGTGATATCTCCTTCTATTAAATCTCCAAGCACACTTTTTCACCCATCGAAATATCCAATTATTTTAGGATGAATGAGATGGAGACCATGAATTTTGAGAGGACCCTTATTTTGTAGATGAGAGGAGTTTTGTGAGGTGAGAGGAGTTTTGTGACATATATTGAAGGATGCACTGCACCATTTTATGACACCAATAATCTCCATGACACAGTTGTGGATCTCTATTGCACTGTGGGAGCAATGATAAAGTATTCCACTGTAAATAATTGGTATGTTTGGGACAAGGAATGCAAACGTGGGATTTATAATTTTATTACGAAAAGAGGTTTGTTCGATGGAGACAAATCAAGGATTTCATGGACTTGAGTAGAGACTGGTTCAAAAATCACCTGGAAATAATTAAGCATTGTTTTGAAAGGTGGTGATGCAATTGTAGAGTTCTATTCGGTTGCCTTGAAAAATAACTATCAATAGGGTAGGAAAAAGGTGATCCATATAGGGAAGAATTTCAAGAGTAGGATTGTTTCTAAAATTGTATCTATAGGCAAGTCAAGGGACTACTACAGAGGATTAGTGTAGGTGAAACCAAATTATCATAATGGAAGGTTTTTTCACAGTGTGATTTGATGCTCATTGGTGACCAGGAAGCTACAAGTACTTATTGTTACATTCAGGTACAATTGAGTTGCATTCTAAAGTCTCTAATTTCATTTATTGATAGTCCTTCTTGTGTCCTTGTCTCTCTTAATTTCATTGTGGTAGGATTGGAATGGGTTAAAAAATCAAGCATATCATTGAGTAAAATAGACACCCACATGTCACTACATGTCATTGTGCATACTCTTTGTTTTTTATATAGTTAGAAGTGAGCAACATGATGTGTGCACAACTTAAAATCCTAGCATGTAGGATGAATCCAATCTTAGCATGGAAATCAAAACCAATAATCATAAAATATCAATAAATTTGTGACAAGGAGTAAAAAACACAATAAAATATTTTAAGCCAGCGTTGTCTATTTACTACAAGATACTACTAATATTTCATAATTTTCAGAGATGGTGGATATCATGAAGATGTCCTCAAGCAAAGTTATTGACCTGAAGATAAGATGGTCAGTGAAACTATTTACTTTAAATAGGCTAAATTTATGTAATTAAAACAAGTTTGAAAATCACAAGAAACACCACCCCTGTTTATTTTCTTTTTTGTTAAGCTTGAAAGGACCTTTCATTTTCTATTTATAATCGAAAAATTTACACCACATAGATTGGCTAGGTGGCTTCAACCTGCCCAATGGGAAACCAAGTTAGTTGGCCACCTATCCTCATTGTAAGCCATCCAAAAATAATAGAGTTTCAATCTCTCTGGTCAAGCTATATATGTCTCTATTTCATGACGAGACTCTATATATCTATCCATCCTTTTACTTTCATAACGAAAAGTAAATGTTAACCACATACATAGCAAAAGTAAGCATGGTACACTCACTATTCCTTGTGCTTCTCCGATGTCAATTCCATAGGTGTAGGATCCTTGATAGTTGCTCCAAGCATCTCAAAGAATTCCAAGATGCATGGAATGTGTCTTTCAATTTTGTGCAGTCTAATGTCCTACTTATGGAGCTGAAATTGAATTCTCTGCAGATCTTGTTTGTATCGACATCCCTTGGAGAGAAACCACCATCCCCACCGACATCTATTCCATGGCTTTACCCAACAGGATTTTCATTAGCCAGTAGAGGTACAATGTCTACTTAAATTGGTTTATCCTTCCTCTAGTATTCCAAGGGTCTGGGATGAGTGTCCTCCAATTCTTCATATCATCCTCTGTCTCACTTCTCTGCTTAATTTCCTCTTCCCATTCTTCTAGAAATTTCTCGATGCCTTCATCTGTTCCCTCTTGGTATGTCACAATTGCTTCACTGATAAGATGCTCTACCGATTTCCTTCCTCTGTGGGGATCCAACATGCTTAGGTCCTTAACCTTTCCAGGCTCTCGGCCCGTCTTCCACATCCCCATCCTCTCACTGGCCACGCCATATCAACACTATTTGATACATGTTCATAGGAAATATTTGTTAACTAAGATCACTGTAACATATTATAGCATTGGTTACTTTCCTGATTGGAATTTTCGTTACCGTCATTCTCCCCATTCATTTCCTTTTTCCATTTGCTAACAGTATCGGGGGTAAGATGGCCGGAGGGCCAGTGTATAGAAATGGCCAAACTCCATGTCCCTTCTAACTTCTCAGTCCACCCCCCCATTGCCTCACATACTCAATGTGGTTCACAATCCTAGTCCAAGGCCATGCGAGTGAGCCTAGCCTTAACCCAACAAGTTTGCCTCCATGGATTGCAGTCCCTTTCCCCTCTACCCAGTAATCCAGACCAATTCCTCTGTCGTTATTGTTCCCGACCTCACCAACAGGGGTCCTAGCTAGTCTCTGAGCACAGTAATTTCTCCCAGTTCCCAAAATCTTTCCATGGATATGGAAGTTGGTTCGTCCCCCTACCCAAGCTTCTACCTACTATACCCAAGCAACTAGCCCCACTCAGCCCACCAAAAAAATCATGATGACACAAACTACATACAATGACCTCACAATACATGTCAAACCTACTATACACACATAATATAACCATGACAATGCATGCATAAGAACATATAGACATTGACATGCATAACAAATGCGTATACAACCAACATGCATTCATGACAAGAACATCCCAACAAAAACATCCTCAACTCCTTCATGGAAACACAATTGTAAAAATGACCAGCACCATGCATACATGACAAGCATATATGCATCCTACATGCATGCATGGAAAACACATTATGCCCATGTAGTCTAAGCATTGAACCATGCTCTGATACCACTCTGTAACACCCTACTCCCACATTTACCCAAGCTAACATGTCCACTAGGATAAACATGTAATGAATAGTTACTATGATGTGATTCATTTCCCCATTTATAGTTTGGGAAGTGGAACCCACAAAACAAAACCAATCTGACCTTTCTCAAGAGTTACATAACCTTGAGGAGATATCCAACATTTCCAGGTGCCCAACCCTTGAGACAACTTGTCATTTTGTTGAGCTAGACCCCAGTCACTCCCATGACCAGCCATGCATGTGAATGAGACCTTTCAGTCACTCCCATAACAAGACATCCATGCAATTGTGGCCTTCTTCAAGTAGTATTGATCCATGGACCCCAAATTTCATGCCACTTTTTTAGGGCTAGGTCTCAAGCCTCTAACCTGAACTTCATGAAAGTTCCATAAATGATAAATAAAAATGAATTAAAACTACTAAAGAAAACATTAGTACAAGTAATTTACCTAACCCCTACTAGCCATGAGAGGCATTTCGTTAAACATATCACAAACATGTAATCTACAAGTCATAACAACAAATCTGAGCATAGGGGTCTGATACTTATATAGAATCATCAAGGAGAATTGGTTCCATAACAAAATAGTTGTATTATCATCTATTAGGTCATGCAGTCATTATTCATTCATTTACTAATTAAAACATGATGAAAGTTGTGACTGAGATCTGTCATAAAACCATGCCTATAACTAGTATATAACTAATAGAATAGTAGTGATAGAACAACCATTGAAACCACACATTAACAAGTACATTTATTCATAAAAAAACAAGATGAAAAGAGCTCTTATTAACATATCCAAAATCCAACCAAGATAGGGACTTCCATGTACCACCTAACCATAGATCGGGATGAACCAAATATTTCTTTCAGCCAATCACCCTCATGCCATATTCCAAGCATGAATGTGCGACTCACAATAGAACCAATCAAGGCCTCCTCAGTATTTACCATATATCCAACAAGCGATTCCTAGGTGATGCAGGAGCATTCAAGCCTAGTCAAAAATGTGATGGCATGATCACATGTTGTGACTAACAAAGGGTTGGAAGACAAGAGTTTAGTTAATTTTATTTATTTGGATGTGTGAGAGCGTTTATTTATTGTCAAATATGAGAAAAGGGCATAGTGGCTGATTGATCCTCCTTGTATGGACATCAGGCCAAATGGTTAGATTTATTTGGTTTTGAATAGGATATGAGGGATTTGAAAGCTTGATTTAGTGTTTGTTTAGAAAAGAGTGGAGTTGAAGAGATTCTTTAGGAGAGAGTGAGAGATTTCTAGATCTAAACCAGAATTGGTTCGTGCATCCACTTTTGTATAAATTGTGATCTTTTTGTATAATTCAGAGTTTAGCTTGAAATTAGAGATGTTAGAGAGGCTAGCTAGAGGTTAGCTAGGTTGGAGTCGAGTAAGAGAGAGCTAGGATTTCAAGAAAGAAATAGGGAGTTTTTTATTATTGTAGTCAAGCCAGAGGGCGAGACTTTTTAAATATTACTATATTGAATAAATGTTTCAGTGTGTGTGTTAATGGGTTGATTGTGTTGAAATCCTTTGCTTTTCTCTATACATTTACCTGTGGAAAAAACTAAGATTTCCTCTCTATTTTTATGCCCTGAAGTTATAAATCATAGTGTTCAAAGTATAATTAGGGTCCATAGTGTAAAGAACAGAGTTTGAGATACTTTTCAAACCAGTCGTCGAGCCAAGAGTAAGCAGAGGAACCATTGAAGAAACAACGAAAAAACCCAAAGTATAGAGGCAGATTAAAGGATAAAGGGAAGGCACAGTGGCCATTGGATCTCTAAGATCAATGGACCAGAACTAATCGGGCTGAGCAGAGCTACTTTATCACAGCGGCAAAATTCATGTGTATGCGACAGACTTCAGGCCTTAAGCCTATGCGATGAGCGATCACCAATATATTACATCGGCGAAAATCTATTTAGATGGACCAGACCATAACCATTCGCCAACTCCGATTGAGACATTGCGACATAATGTGGACCATTGGATCATATACTTGATCAATGGTGGAGATTAATTCGCATCGGAATGATTCATTGATGGGTGAACTAACCTCAGGCATAAGCGATCACCGATTTTGATTAGTGGAGTGATCACATCACGACATTCAATGATGCTTTATCGACGGAGGAGTAATGCTGACATGCGAAGTTGCGATGGGCCAATTAAGTGATAGACAATAGTGATAGATTGGAGATCAAGGCAATCGGAGATCGAAAGTGTAAAGGAGCAGCATAGCAGACCCGAAATTTTATAGATGCGGGCGTAATTCCATTTGAGGTCCGCCTTAAGCTTCTGGTCAGATTTCTCATGTGTTTTTGTGTATTTCTATGTATCGCGAAAACATAGTTGTCCCAGGGTTTTAAAAGGAAAAGGCATATGAAGGAGTGGACCCGATAATATTTATGAATGCAGGTCTTTGTATTTTGAAGTCTAATTTATGGATCAGAGTAGGGTTTTCCCATGTATTTCCTATGTTCTCGATAAAGTGAATGGGTCTGGAATTGTAAAAGAAAATCGACTATAGTGTTGTGTCCCGGTTTATTAAGGCCAAAGCAATAATGAACGCTTCCGATGTAGATGTGGCCTTGGCTTATAGGTCCAAATGGGATTTATGAACGGATGTTAGTAAGCTGGCATCATTTTGGTATCAGAGCTAGCTTAATGCTCTGTAAAGATTGGTTTGGAGACTGAATTTTAATTCCATCATATGTATAATTCTACTGAAGTGAACCGATACAGATGGGGATCAGACTACAAATGACACTAAGATTAGAATGGGGAAGCAATGAACTTCTAAGGAAGGTTTGGTAAGAATGTTTATGTTTACGATTTTGTATAGATTTGCTTTGAATGTCTGAAGAACAACAAGGGATTGAAATTTCAAAGGAGAAGATGTTTTCCTTTCAGGAACATGAAAATTCCATGTAAGTTCATTGAATGATTGGTTTGATTTAAAAGGTAAATTGCAATGAAATTTTTAGAAGTTAAAGCTGAATAGAAGAGTGGTTTGCTATGACATTGAAGTCATTTAAATGATTTGAAGAATTTTGTGAAAACTGAGAATAATTGAGGATTGTTTAAATTATTGTTGAAGGCAGTGACATTGATGATTGAAAGAACAGAGATTGGCATTAATATGACTGAAAGAAGAACCAATAAAAGGAATGAATATTGGCATTTATAGAAGGAATTGATAGTGTCTATCATGAATTGGTATATATAATTGAAATTTAGATCTAATCTTAATTGATCTTTAAAGCTGAAGAGTCCATTATGAAAAGTAAAATGGGAAATAGTCGTTGGCTATATGGAGTCTTTTGAATGGAAAGTCTAAATGAAAGAGTGAACAGATGAATCTTTTGGCAAAGATTTAATTGATGGAATGGGAATTTGTTTTAAGACATCTTTGAAGGAAATATTGCAGGTTCGAAAGGTACTTTGATGTATCTAGAGATAAGATTGTGCAGGTTAGTGGAAGCAATGGAATTGTTGAAAGATAGAATGAATTGTACCAACATCATAGCATATGAGCCATGATAAAGAAGATAGAGCAAGAATAACTCTTAGATGAGTAACAGTGGCAGTACCCAATAGTAAATGAAACTATTGAATGAAGAAGCAAGTCAACAATTGAAGATGTAGAGCCTAAAGAAAGGAGTGTTAGAGAGAAGATGAGAACAACTTCCAACTGTAGTTGGGTAGAAGTTGTTGAGGTAGCTCCACAATTGTGATTGTGGGTAGAAGATAACAATTCTAACAAGAGGAGTGCTGGGTAGAATTATTAGTCAGTGAAAGGTTCAAGGAAAGAACCAATAGGTGCCAAAAGGCTAAACTCAAGAAAGTTTGGTGAGGCATGAAGGAGACATGTTACAGATGAAAAAGGCTAGTTACAGCTCACAAGTGAACAAGGAAACTTCACCAGAGAAAGAAATGGAATTGACTATTGATAGTCATGACAGGGGTATAGAGGAAAGTTAGAAGCAGAGAAAACATAGTGCTGAAGTAGTTGGACTCAAAGGAATGAGTAAAGAAGAAACAAACATAGAGTTGGCTAAGATAAGGATAGAACTCAGTCGTCTTAAGAAGTTGTTATTGAAAGGAATTAGAGAAAAATGGAAACAAGGATTTTATGTGGGAAAAAGAGTTAAATGCCTTGTCAGAGAATTGATTGTTGAGAAATTAATACTTCGAACACTTGAGGATGAAGGAGTAGAATACATATGTGAACCAGAGAAAGGATCTCTCCTTAGGGAAGGAGACAATAATGAAGAACTGATCTATGTAGATCAGAATGAGAGGAATGTGGTGATAACATCTTCACAGGCAAGAGAATCTCATATTTTTGGGATTAATTATTTTTGTTAATGTAAAATTGCAGGTATGCAACCTAATGAATTTGAACCTATGTATGAAAAGGTGAAAGAGACAAAGGCAAGACAAACACAAAAGGAGATGCATAAAGACTTTCAAGACTTCAATTGGTGGAGTAAATTAAAATGTATGGTTCAATGGTTGTGTCTTTTCTTAGTAAAAGAATATTGGATCATACTTGAAGGAATTTTAGCATAGAGAGAAGACCAATGGGAAATAGAAAAAGGAAAGGAAACAGATGCATTGCAGACTTGTGAAGTGAAGAGAAGAAAAGATGACATACAAAACTTAGCTGAAGAAGTTAATTCAAGGAAATCTTTGAAAGATCAAAGTCTTATCATAGAAGAGGAGGAGACATTGTTATCTTATTTGGATAAACTGAGTGTTGGAGGAAATTGTGTAGAACAGAAAGGAATTCTACAAACCTATGATGAAGTTGCCAATCATAGTCAAGAAGCTGTAGTCCCTGAAGTTTTATTTGATGAGGAAGAAATCATAGATGTTGAGGAAGAATTTCTCAATAACTTAGTAAACTATCAGAATAGTTCAGAGAAGCACGAGGAGATGATCACTGAGGCTTCAAATGAAGAGCCTTGTATTTTTGAAACTGACATGTTGTGTATGTTTTCAAGTTTGATAGGTGATGAACAACAATTGGACAATGTGCTTATGCATGTTGATGAAGAAGTGGGATTACTAGAAAAGATGGTTGAAATAGAAAGATATTTTGAGCATGTATTTAATAATCTTGAGAATGATGGTATTGACAAGGAAATTGTCACGATTAAAGAAGCTAAAGATAAGCAAATGAAAGTTTGTGATGATAACCAGAATGAAATATCTTCTGTAGAGAATCAATATGAAAGTATTATAGAAATTGTGAAGGAATATATGATGATGTTGACAAATGCAGAAGCACAGGAATTCTGTGATTTTAAAGGGGATTATTTTTATAAATCTGTAAACCATGAAGAAGCTTTTTAAAACCAAAATTTTGTTTCTAAGGTAGGAGAAGATGAAACAACATCGTTTTGTTGCAATAGTATAAGTATAGAAGAGGAAAGGGTACTTCATAATGATATGCTCCAAGAAGTCCTAGCTATTGAATTGTTGAATGATAGTCTTGTGTTAGAACAAGAAACACTGTGTAATGCAGAGGAAAGTATTGGAATGAGAATTGATGAAAATTTCATAACTTATGCAGAAGGAGAGTATAAAGATTTGACGGTAGAATTACCTACGGAAAGTGAAAACCATAGTTATTTTGAAAATAACAATTGTGATGGAAATTCTATTTTAGATAGGAAGGGGAAGTCATATGCAAATGACAAGCTCATTGAATATGAAGGAATTTGTATTTTGCTGGAAAAGTTATTAGATTAACCTGATAACATAGAGGAACAGATTATCTTTAATGATAATGAAAGGGTCCCTATAGAGTACAAACAACAGTTTGTAAATGATAGAATTGAAGAAGATTTGGACATAAATTTTATAATTTATATGGTAAAGGAGAATGTACAGCAGGCAGATGTCAGTGGGGTTCAGTTAAGAACAAATTGTAAAGAGGAAGTTGAGAAATTGTGGAAGATGAAGTCAATGAAGAAGAGGGATAGCAAGGGAGAGAAATTAACAAAAGGAATTTGAATCAGTAAGGAAAAAGGACAACAACAAAATAAGATTTGGAAATATAGAGGAACAGAAGTGATAGTGGCAAAAGGATTGAATCAGCATCATGATGAAAGTGATGACTAGTTGCAAAGTAAAGTTTGGGATACTGGATGATCAGCAGAAGAAACACATGACCAGGAGGTCTTGAAAACTTTCAACTTTCGGAGTCTGATGCAAGAGTATTTAGGCCTAGTCAGCAATGTGATGGCATGATCACATGTTGTGACTAACAAAGGGTTGGAAGACAAGATTTTAGTAAATTTTATTTATTTGGATGTCTGAGAGCATTTATTTATTGTCAAATACGAGAAAAGGGCATAATGGTTGATTGATCCTCCCTGTATGGAGATCAGGCCAAACAATTATATTTATTTGGTTTTGAATAGGATATGAGGGATTTGAAGGATTGATTTAGCGTTTGTTTAGAAAAGAGTGGAGTTGAAGAGATTCTTTAGGAGAGAGTGACATATTTCTGGATCTGAACCAGAATTGGTTCATGAATCCACTTTTGTATAAATTGAGATCTTTTTGTATAATTCAGAGGTTAGCTGGAAATTAGAGAGGTTAGAGAGGCTAGCTAGACATTAGCTAGGTTGGAGTCGAGTAAGAGAGAGCGAGGATTTCAAGAAAGAATCAAGCGGTTTTTTTATTGTTGTAGTCAAGCCAGAGAGCAAGACTCTGTAAATATTACTATATTGAATAAATGTTTCAGTGTGTGTGTTAATGGGCCATTTGTATTGAAATCCTTTGCTTTTCTCTGTACATTTACTTGCGGAACAAACTAAGCATTCTTCTCTATTTTTATACCCTGAAGTTATAAATTGTAGTGTTCTAAGTATAATTGGGGTCCTTACTGTAAAGAACAACGTTTGAGCCACTTTTAAAACCAGTTGTCGATCCAAGAATAAATAGAGGAACCATTGAAGAAACAATGGAAAAAACCCAAAGTATAGAGGTGGATGAATGGATAAAGGGAAGGCACAGTGGTCATTGCATCTATAAGATCAATGGACCATATCTAATGGCGCCGAGTAGAGCCACTTTATCGCATCGACGAAATTCATATGTATGCGATAGACTTCAAGCCTTAAGCCTATGCGATGAGCAATCACCGATATATCACATCGACAAAAGTCTATGTAGATGGACGAGACCCTAACTATTTGCCAACTCTAATTGCGACATTGAGATATAACATGGACCGTTGGATCATATACTTGACGAATGGCGGAGATTAATTCGCATAGACATGTTTCATTGATGGGTGAATTAACCTTAGGCACAAGCAATCGCCGATTGTGATCAGTGGAGTGATCGCATCGCAACATTCAATGATGCTTTATTGGGGGAGGAGTAATGCCGACATGTGAAGCTGCAATGGGCCGATTAAGTGATAGCCGATAGCGATAGATTGAAGATCAGGGCAATTGGAGATCGGGAGTGTAAAGGAGTAGCGCAGTGGACCCGAAATTTTATAGATGCAGGTGTAATTCCATTTGAGATCTGCCTTAAGCTTCTGGTCAGATTTCTCATGTGTTTCTTTGTATTTCTATGTATCACAAAAACATAGTTGTCTTGGGTTTTTAAAGGAAAAGGCATATGAAGGAGTGGACCCGATGAGATTTATGAATGCGGATCTATGTATTTTGAAGTCCAATTTATGGATCAAAGTGGGGTTTTCCCATGTATTTCCTATGTTCCCGATAAAGTGAATGGGTCCGGAATTGTAAAGGAAAATCGATTATAGTGTTGTGTCTCAGTTTATTAAGGCTAAAGTAATAATGAATGCTTCTGATGTAAATGTGGCCTTGGCTCATAAGTCCACATGGGATTTATGAATGGATGTCAGTCAGTTAGCATCACTAGGCATGAATCCTTCCTCAATACAACCAGGCTTTAACACAATCCCACCTGATCACTATGCTCTAAACAAGCATGGATGCCTTCGAATATCTCCACCTAAAACGTGAGGAATTTTTCCATCTCCACCTCTAGGATTTACTGTATATCTTGCCATTCACCGGTCGAGGAATCCTAGGCCCAATGAGGTTCCCACCATTCATGGATCGAGTATTCTTAAGCTTAATACGGGCATACACAATTAGGATTTACCGCAATCCCATCTTCACTGGTCGAGGGATTCCCAGGCCTTGTGTTTCTCCTCTGAGACCACCCCATTCAGTTTCAAATCCATGTAGCCATCCAAGTCAACGAAATAAGAGAAACCCCATCACACCATTTCTATCCAGAAATGGAAAGGTAAGGTTGAAAACCACTGTCACACTTGGAAAAACCCATTCCAATGACAAAAATTGAACCAAATACACACATGGATTTACCATGCATGCCCAAAGTAGGATGGAAATCATACATGCAAATCGATACCTGCAAGTAATCCCATTGTATTCACTTAATTCTCTCTCTTCCTTGCTTGATATTTACCTCCTTTTTCTTTCTTGTCCTTCCTTTTCCTTTTTCCTCCAATGCTAGAGTACTCTAAGAATACTCTAAGTGTCCAAGGCAATGAAAGAGAGTGAGAATAGAGAGAGAGATCCACCATAGAACTGATGAAAGTCATGAACTAATCCTCAGAAGCCCTTTTACCAATGAAGCCTCTATTTTCTTCGTTTTCCATGATTTTCCTTCATTTTCCTCCTCACATGCAACATCCGACCTTTCACCTTCCATTTCTCCTAATTTCCCTTATTTTCATAAATAAAATGCCAATTAATTCCTCTTTCCTTTTCAAAGCCTTTGTCATTTCCTTTTTCAATTTCACTTAGCCATAAAAAACCAAATGAACACCCACAAAGTTGTTTTTACCAACATTTCGCCTGGAATACGTGTTCCATGAACTTGGTTATTATTTTTCCTTTATTAACTTTATTACATGGATTTTTTAGCAGGGTTGTTATAACTAGTTACAATAAATGGTGTATTACGTGCAACATGTGAGGAAGATGATTCTATTATTCAAAGGATTTGTAAATTTGTTTAGATTGATCTTTATTTTTTGCCCACTAATCTAGAATCCTATGCTTTAATAAGTCCATTTGATCATAACATTAGTAATAGTAATTTAAATAATCATTTCCCTACTAGTATATCATATGATAGTTGTTTTATATCAGTTGATATTTATGGGTTATCATCTCACTATTTTGATTATGTAAGGTCCTCACTATCTTAACAAGCCTTTTGAATGTGACCAAATTTATTTCCCCTCATGAGATTCTCACCTCAATTCCATGCCATTAACTTTTTTGTTTTTTCAAGGATTTCAGGGTTTTCAAGACGAATTTTTTTATTTTTATGATCCAATTTATGATTGGTTGGAATCATCTTACTTAACAAGAACTCATCCCCAAGACAAGCTTCAATATTTATTCATGCTAGCTAAGTAGGATACCATAGCTTAAGATACACTCACAAGAAGTTTCAAAGGTTTGTTTAATTGTAGCCTCAATAAAAAAAGGTAAGGTCACAAGTCGATTAAGGATAATCTCTATGGCATATCTCTCTTCCTCTAGGAAAGACCTTGAACATTTTGTGTAAGTTATTCAAGTTCTTATGTTATATTTTGCACATTATTTTATATCGGTTTTAATTTCTTATATATTTGTGATTGCAGATCAGGAGCATTTTCATTAGGTTCATTGGAAATTCCATTACACTTGACCCTGAGCTTCTAGCTGGTTAGGTTATGATTAGGTCTAATTACATGTGAGTTTCCCTTTTGCACTCATCTTGCACTTTCTTTCCATCTAGTGTTTGATTTTGATTTGTTTTCTTGTTTTTATTTTGCATGTTGATTTTTAGGTCAGTTTGATGCTTGCCTCATACTTTGATCATGATCTATTATTTTTTGGTTTCTTTTCTTCTGTGTTTTACTTAATTGGACTTTGCATGAAAGATGCTCATGTTTGGATCAAAACAAAATGTGGTAAAATTGAAAATGACAATTGTGATGACGAACAATGCTTGGATAATATGTTGCCTCTTCTCTATTTGGGTTTATATGTCAATGATGTATGATGGAAAATAATATCCATTGAAATGGAAAACCAAAAGAATAACCATGACACACATACCTATTGTAGGATCTTCATTCCTTAACTTGTTATTGAAATTAAATGGTGTTTTTATTGCCAATCAAACCAAGTAGAGAAGGTAAAGGGAAAAACCAATAGCAAGAAAACTAATATTGGAGATATATATACCATCCTCTGAAGGTACAACCTCTTATGCTCTCAATAATTCAAGATCCCTCTTTCACATGAAATAATATATGCCTAAGATCATTTCTATAGATAAAATAAATAAAGGGTGAAAGAAGAGAGATAATTCCCGCGCAAAGAGGTGCAGAAATTAACTTAGTTCGGGGTATTCCTTAGCCTTGTTGGTAGTGAAGCGATGCTCCCATTCCTAAAGTGACTCTGTTGGGGTACTTTCTGGGCCTATTAGAAGTAGAGCAACACCAAATATGAAAATTCATACTCTGATTATCTTAAGCTCACAACTATATTACCCTTCTCCTGGATCGATACAATTGTGACATGGAAATCTTTTTTAATGTGTTTGAAGATCAGAAAGGAAAATAAGAGATTATATCTTTAACTAGGTCAATGGGGAAGCCAAGGTAATCCACAAAATGAATCAATACTTCCTGATGGACTAAGACCTATCACTTAAGGATAAAACTCGGACAAAGAAGTTGGAGTTCTACCAGTGTGTTGTCAAGTGTTGACATTGTGATCAACACTCTCCAAACTTTTGCCTACACTTGAATTTTATATCTTAATGAGGAACTTATGATCTATTTCTCCATAGTCCCTTCATGGTGAATTAATGTATTGAGGAATTATGCATTTTCACATTATGTAAAGGAAAGGTATTTTCCACTTGGATTGGAAACTGCAAGATCCAAACAAACCACTTTGATTCAACACATGCAGGTCTAGGTTTGGGTTTGGGTTTGGCCAACTCAATGAAATCCTAAAACATCATTTTCAAGTGCAATCAATAGAAACTTTTCGAATTCACAGAACTTCTCCCACGCAATTTTTTTCTTGGATTCATATTTTGAAGCAGTTTTGGATTTTTCTCCAGATGATCTTTCCATAGTTCATGCTAAGTGTGAGTATTCTTTTTTTTTTGTTGTTTTTTTGCTAAAGCAAGAGCAAAACCTTCTATATCATTAAATCAAAATATGGTTACATAGTGTACATAATCCATCCAAAACCAAGGGCTTTGGACAAACAAATCCGTAGTACACACCCCACCCACGTAACTGACCTCAAGTCAACGCAACCAGTGGGGGCCACCTAAAGAGTTGTTAGCCGATCATCTCAAAAACCCCGCCAAAGGGTTTGTCCAATCCCCTAACCCCACCAACCTACCGACTCTTTCCTAGCCGTTGATCGGGACTCCTAGATCCAACGACCAAGAGTCATATCGCTCCCCCCCACATAACTGAACTTTAAGCCACGATGAAGGGTGGTAAACAAAATGGCCCTTGCCACATGTTGATTGTTCAATGGAATCATGGCCACAAAAGTAAAACCACTTACCATGTAAGCTACGCATGATCAACAGAAAACCACTGAGGCGCGACTTTCCACTCGAACCTGATAGGGAAAACTGATCCTGTAATTGAAGGAACTCATCTCCCGCCGCTTCCATTCTAACCATGGACCCATAATCTGAGATTGTTCTGATGAAGAAAAAAGCACCGTCTCGAAACCTTCCGAGAACCAGTGGCACCCAAAGGAAAAATTAAGAGGCAGAGGAATCATTGGCTGGGGAAACTTCACTCCTACATGAAACTCTCCCATGATGTTAGCCCACCTTAATGTCCTCTGCCGCTTGCTTATTGCAGAGAACCTTTAAACGATTTTGGGGCATTTCCTGCCACTTCTACACCATCCTGCAATCCTCATTATTTACACCTTGGTTGGCTAGAATGTCTGCAAGCTTATTAGCATTTCCTCGCACATGATTGAAACTAACATTACAAAATCCTTGAAGGTGTGCTTGAATCCATTGATAAACCTGGATTAGTCTCCAATGGTTTGAGACATTCTCCAGTTTGGATCCACAGCTAATTCCTTTTACAGAGTTGATAGTTACTTCGGACTTTGCCTCTATAATGACATTTGGGCTGTGATTTTGAATCAGGATCTCTAGGCATTGCTCTAGAACCATTAATTCTGCCATGTTATTGGTTTCTTTACCTAAATGGTTGTGGAATATTAAGATGATACTTCCCTCTTCATTCCTTAAAACTCCTCCAAAACCAGCTATTCTCAGATTACCTTTTGAGGCTCCATCAATATTAAATTTCAGGTAGTTTTTCGGAGGAGGCTGCCAGAAATATTTCTCTGTATTCTTTGTCGTTTTCTTTTTTCCAAGCCCTTGTAGAATAATCTCTTGCAATCCCATCAGTCTCAGTGCTCTCAGCTCCATTTTTTAGGGAGGATTCTCTAGGATATTGCTCACTGTGGTACTGATTGTTTCCCTGATCTGCTTTAAAATCAAATCATATAGCTTCTGAGGGTTGGCCTTTTCACTCTTGAATATTCATTTATTTCTTTATTTCCACACATTCCAGATAATGAATCATGGTGTGAAAGTCCAGGCCAGATTAAGAGCCTCATTCTCCAAAAAGCTTCTTCTCCATTTGTTTAGGGTATTAGTGATACTCCCTTTGTCCCTATCTCTTTGTTGGAAAATGTTGGAAAAAGAATTCCAAAGTCGGGTGGTGTAAGAGCAACAGTTGAGGATGTGATCCATAGTCTCCTCTTGTTCTTCACAAAGGTGACATTTAGAAGGCCCCAAGATGCCCCTTTTTCTAATATTCTCCCATGCCAATATTTTCCTATGGTGAACCAGCCACATAAAAAGCTTGATCTTCATCCATCCTTGGTGAATCCAGAGTTGTTTCCATGATTTTTCTGGAACCCTAGACTCCAGCCCAAGGAGAATATTCTTTGCCTCTTTGAGATTAAAGGTACCTTTGTTGTTGTTACCCCATCTCAAATGATTCTGCCCCTCTGTGACCAAGATCATCCTCTGTTTTAATATGCTTCTCAGTTCCTCTGCTTTTATTGTTGTGAGGCTATTATTTCTACAGTAAATGTTACTCCAGCTTCTCCACTTTCCCTGAACCCGAGGGATATTCTAGAAATCTCTTACTTTGTTTAACCCTTGGGAATCTGTTTCCTGTTTGAGACTTAAAAAGTCCTCCTTTAACAACACTGGTTCTTGTTTCCATTTGTCCTCCCAAAAGAGTGCTTGATCCCCTTTTCTAATTTCCCAGAAACTATGTTGTTGCACTATGTTTCTATTCTCCCAAGCCCTGTTCCAAATGTGAGAGCCCTTATATTTCCAGACATTCTAATGAGATCATTTGTGTGCGAAGAGTTGGCATATTTTTCTTTCCATATCCTTGCCCAATTGGCTTTTGGCTCTTGTACCCACCGCCACCAAAGCTTGGCTCCTAGCACTTCAGTAAGAATCTCTTGATCATCTAAGCCTATACCCCCATGGCTTTTGGGTTTGCAGATTTTTTCCCAGGAAACTAGGTCCCATTTCTTCTTGGTTTCCTCCTTACCCCATAGAAAATATCTTTGAATATTTTTGATCAACTCTAAGACTCCTTTGGGAGCTAGAAGGGCTAATAACATAAAAACTGGGATGGATTGAAGAACTGTAGAACAAGTCTGCCAGTCATGTTTAAGGCTCTGAAGGTCCATTTTTTAACTTTATCTTGCAACTTATTTAGCATAGGTTCCAAAATACTTCTAAGCATTGGTCTGTCTGAGAGAGGTACTCCCAAATATTTTGAGGGGAGGGAGTCCCTTTGGAAGCCAAGGATCCTTGAGATATTTCTTTGAATAGCAATGTTAGTATTAAAGAACAAAATTTTTGATTTTGTGAGATTAACTTCCATACCTATTGCCCTTGCAAAAACATTGAGGATTTGCTTGTAGGCAGCAGCTTCTTTGATTGTGGGAATACCTTGCAACATGGTGTCATCTACAAATTGTTGGTGAGTAAGTGTCTCTCCATTCTCCGTTACTTGAAGAACCTTAATTTTTCCCATGTCTTTAGCCTACTTGATAGCCCTGCCAAGTCCTTCCATCATAAGGATGAACAGAAAGGGAGAGAGCGGGTCTCCATGTCTAAGGCCTCTAGAAGGAATGAAGATATTAGAGGGAGAGCCGTTAACCAAAATTGAAAAGCTGGAAGTAGTTACCAGAGCCATTACCCATCTTACCCAATTGTGATCAAACCCAAAGGCTGTGAGTATCTTTTTGATATACACCCAATTGACCTTATCATAAGCTTTGGTGATATCCAATTGCATGATTGTCCCAGCTTGCTTTTTTCTTATGATAGAGTGAACCACCTCATGGGCTTGAATAATGTTGTCCAAACTTTTCCTGCCCTCCACATAACTAGATTGCTCCTCTGAAACTAATTTAGGGAGGAGGGGTTTAAGTCTGTTAGCCACAACTTTGGATATTATCTTGTATACTACATTACATAAAACTATGGGTCTATACTTATCTGTCGTTTGAGCCAAGTCTTGTTTGGGTATCAGGGAGATGAAGGAGGTATTGAGGGCTATTAGGATAGCTTTACTACCCCTAGTATCCTCAACAACATTTAAAATATCCAGTTTTACTATATCCCAACAAGCTTTGAAGAAATCCACATTAAAATAATCTAGGCTTGGTGCTTTGCCATTCTGCATTTCTTTGAGTACTTCGCTAACCTCCTCTTCAGTAACTGGTCTATTTAGGCTGATATTTTCCTCTTTAGACAACAGTTTAGGGATATATCTTGTGATTTTCTTTATTGATTCTTCCATGTCTGAATTGTTTTCTCGTGAGATGTCTCAAAAATGCTGAACAAGCACCTTTTCAATTTCCTTATGTGTGTTCTAAGTCTCTCCCTTCTTATCCTTTATTGCCAAGACTCTGTTGAATTCCCTATTGGCCATGGTGGATCTATGAAAAAATCTTATGTTGCACTCTCCTTCTTTTAGCCATTGCACTCTAGATTTTTGTCTCTAGAATATTCCTCTTGTTTACATAGGTTTTCCCATTCCTAGTGAAGTTTGTCAGACTGTTCATTTTTGTCATAGTTAAAGCCATCTTGGATCAGCTCCTGGATGAGTTCCCGAATTTTGTTTTCCACTGATTTTTTATTCACAAAAGTGTTTCTGAAATCCTTCTTGTTCCATTCTTTGAGTCTACTCTTAATATGCTTTAGTCTTTTATGTAGGAGAAACAGTTTAGATCCTTGGATCTACAGGTCCTTAATCCACCATTCTTGATATTACTCAAGAAATCCGGATGGGAGAGCCAAATGTTTTCGAATCTGAAGGGTCTATTCCTTGGAGCATCCAAACCCTTAATTTCCAATTGAATCAGCCAGTGATCTGAGCCACCAAAGGGAAGAATTTTTGCTGTAATTTAATTATTTATAAGCATAAGCTCTTCTGATATCAAGAACCTATCTAACTTAGAGGCCACCTGGGCTTCCCCTCCTCTCTTGTTGTTCCAAGTAAAAAGATGATTGTATGAGTCTGAGTCAACCAATTTCAAGTTCTTTGTGAATGATTGAAATGCTAATGAGTCTTTGTTTAGCACTCTGGTTCCTCCTTTCTTTTCCGAAAGAGATTTGATCATATTAAAATCCCCTCTCAAGATCCAGGGGATTCCATTTTGTCTGTCCCTGAGATCAGTGAAGGATTCTAGCAGTCTGAGCTTATCCTCTAATCTTTTAGGACCATAAACATCAGTGACTAGGAAGGTTTCAGAAATCCCTACTCGTTGAATGGCTACTGATAAGTAATTTCTGGATGCCTCTGCATCTAATACTTTAACTTTTTGGGGGTTCCAAAGAGTGAGAATGCCCCCCGCTGTGTTATTTGCATTAACTTCAAAAACTCATACCTATGAAGCCATTTGCTATGGATTGCTTTTATTTTCTGAATATAACTCTTTGTTTCCCGAATGAAGATCATATCTGGCATATCTTGTTTCATTCTAAAACTGAGCATTATTTGCTTTCTTTTACTACCCAGACCTCTTATATTCCAAGATGTAAACTTCATAACTAAAGATTTGTGAAGGAGTAACTAGTCAGGTCTTTCATCTTACGTGAGTCTATCATCAGCTTTCCACACTCCATTAATAGCTCCTTCTGCTTCTTTCTTCCCCGTTTCTTGCCTGCATTTCTGGTTGCTAAACTTGGATTTGATTTCATTGTTTTCACACCTTTGCACTCCTACACGTCGATGTTTCTTCCTTTAACCACCCCCTTTTCCTGTGTTTTCCATAGAAAAAACTGTTGTATTCTATTGCATTCATCTTGAGGTAATGAATATATCCCTGCCATGGTTCCATATTGCAGAAATCCTTCCAGATCTATGTTTTCATTTTCTAGAATTTCCTGTAGTTCATGATCCTCCAAATCTGTTTCACTCTGGGTCATTTCCTAGTCCATCTCTAGCTCTGTTTCATACATAATGGTTTCTTTCTTATCATTAGTATTTTGAACTGGAGTGTAGTTTTCCCCTTTCTCCTTTTCCTTAGGGTCTTTCTCCATAGATGGTCTTCGTTTGTCATGTCTTCCATCTCTACCAGAGCTTGGAATTTATTTTGACTGGCCTTTTGCCCCTCCTTATGTTGTTGCTTTGGTTCTTTTTTACTTCCTTTTCCTTTGCTTCATACTTTCAAAAAGTTTTCAATGTCATTTGCTTTTAGTATACTTCTGTCTTCTGCTTTACTGAGAAGGTAGTCTTTGATCAAGTGTCCATGTTCGTGGAATTTACGACATCTGAACAAAATATGCTCATAATCCACCATTTGCACCCATTCCTCATCGAAGACTTCCAAGATAACTTCATCTGGAAGAGCTCCTGAAAGATCCATCTCCACACAAATCCTAGCATAGGAAGCATATTTACCCCTTCTAGTGGCTTCTGAGGCTTTGATAAAATGACCTAGTTTATTGCCTATAGCCACAAGTGATTCATTTTGGCAATAATCTAGGGGTAGAGAAAAAAGCCTTACCTAAACAGGAAATGAAGTGAAGGTTTCCTGCTTTGGGACAAATTTCATCACCCAAGGCCACATTTAGAGGCCCGCTACTGCAAAAAAGTAGGGCCCTCCTTCGAATATTCTATCTTTGTCTTCGATGTTTATAAACACCACTGTGAAGAAACCCTTTGACCCAAGGTGAAGATCGATGTTGCCCTTAGGTTTCTAGTGATATTTGGTCCAGGTTTGCAACGGTTTTTCAGTGGGCCATACTCCTATGAATTTGCAAATGATGGCGTAAGTTTCCATATGTTCCTTGTGCTCCTGTAGTGCCAGATTGTTTAAAACTACTCTCGGAGTGATGTTCGCTCTGGGTCTACACGGTCCCTTTTGTTTAACGTCCTCTTTTTTTCTCCCTGGTTTTTGTCTTCTTCTTCCTTGTCCTTTGTGTTTCTCTTTTCCTTGGACTCTACCCCATCTGTCTCCTTTTCCCTATTTCTGCTTTCTTCCTCCCCTGAACCTCTCACATTACTCAGATGTGATTTGCCTTTGTTGGTGACAACATCTTTGTAGGAGGGAGTGGAGCTCCCTCCTCTATGGGCCTCCATTAGGGTCAGACTCTATGTGTCTCAAAAACTCTGCGCGATTTTTCCTAGCTCCCTCTTGTTCCTCCCCCATGCTAAATGTGAGTATTCATTTGGCTCTTTCTTATACATTTTTTTAGTTGTATTAAATTTAAAGCATTTCGAGTTCTTCTCTTTCGACAATGCATGCAAATCACGTTATCTCTTAGCTTTTATTTTTTTGGATGGTACAAGATCTCGTAATAATAAAATCTTAGGGTTATTATTTGGTAGATGGAGGAGACAAAGCTATATATCATATGTCTAAGAGCTTAGGTTGTTGATTCCTCAAAAATGCTATTGAAGAAGCGATTCAATTGTAGCTCAATAGGGGCAATCCTTATTTTATTTTCTTTGACATCTCTTCCAGCAATGATGTTTGTGGTAAACAAAACAATCAGGTTTCACTCGAGGGCTCATTCTCTGAATTTTTCTATCTTATCCTTGAACCTTGTGATACTACTCTTACACAAAAATATAGTTGAAATGCAAGCAGAATAAACCATTGAATCATGATCTTTTTGGTGAGGGCATTAATGGAGCCAATGACAATTATCTAGATGAAGAACAATTATAAAAGAATGAAGAATATGATTTCCCTGTCAACTCTCTAGAATGGAAAACCCTTAACCTATAGTTTGGATAGAGAAAGGCTAAAGTTTGCTTTGTGGACTTTAATGATTGTCCTATTTTTTATATCCACCATGATGCCACCATTGATAAAATATGGATGGGTAAGGAAACATTTATTGTTGTTTGCAATCAGTTTCTACATCCAGAATGGATACATCTCATCTAATTGTAATAAATATTTATTAGCAATTTGGCCACTAGTAAACATGTCTCCTTAATCATTTTCCCTGGAATCAGTCATGTGATCAATTGAGAATTTATTGAGACTTTTAAATTTGAAATAAGTAATTATGATGGACGTTACAGAGGCTTTGGAACCATAGTCTCCTAAAGATCAACTTGATGGACATCGAGTGCATTAGGTATGTTGTGTGTTTGCATCCAAAACATGGAGGAAGTAAATGAACATAGAAGAAAAGTAGCGTGCAAAAATCACATACCAAATTCATGGCTTGTACTTGTCCTTGTGAAAAGACACATAACCATCTATAATTCACCAAAATGGAAACTCTGTGGAAACTAAACTCTGATCTTTGTTCTTATTCTTGTACAGAGATGTTGATCTTCAAAATGGCTACAAAGCCTCTATCTTTAGCATAGCTTGCACATATCAACCAACTAAAATAGCATAGCTTGCACAGATCAGCCAACTAAAACACAATAGTAATCAGACTGATAAAGGAAACCAAAGCTCTGTAACAATCTGTCACTGAGGACTCTATTTTCTATGCAATGCCTCTGTATGTGGATATCCAACTGAATTGAATCACTCCAAATGCGAAAAATTGAGACACATCATGATTCATTGTGTGTCCAATTCTTATTGTATAGTGGTCGATTTCAAACCCAAGGCAAATAAACGACATAGCTACTATCATTGGTGGTTAAACCCAATACTCGCAATACTCATATATGTAATTTCTTTTTCTCACTCCATGTGGCACTCCATATTAAATTATTGAGTTGTTACATAAACCGATCCCTCACCTCATCAGTCCACCATCAAAACTCTGAATCAATATTACTGTAGATTCAACTAGTGCATTGGATTGATGGTTTGTTCAAATCTTCAATGCACTCAACATAAGATGTATCGCATGCCAACTCTGTATAGCCTCAACAGCTCATAAAAATAAGAAACCAATCTAGCATTGATATGTTAAACCATTATCTAGAATTATGCATTTTCCTTGCAATGAGTAAGAACGGGAACAATGTGGCTATAAGATAGGGTTCCCAAACATGATATGTTCTCATTTATAATTCAACTCAGCAATAATAAAAGACAACAATTCTTCCAACAATGCTTTACGTTGCTATTGCTATCACTCTGTAGTTTAGACTGGGTTGTGTCAGTCAATATCCAGAACCATTTCAAACCACTTTAGGGTTGGGAGCTAACTCTACCAATTCAGAGAGACAAATCCAGAGAGGGCTTTCTCGGTCAAATATTTAGGTGCAGTGGCTAGATTTTTAGTAAGAGAAAATGAAAGGGATTTGGTTGGGTAAGGGAGGTAATCCAAGGGAAAATTGAAAGGAATTTGATTGGATACGGGAGGAAATCCATTGGGTATGGAGTCAGATCTGAGTGAAAAGATGGATTATAAGTGGTTGGTAGAATTGTCTGGGAAGAAGAGGCGAGATAGATGATGTGTAAAGTCCATAAGGTAGCTGCAGAAATGGGGAAGAAGAAGAATTAAAAAATCATCTTACTTAAAGCATCTATCTAGGATGAATTTCAAATAAGATTTAGAAGAAAAAAAAAGTATTTAGAACACCACTGACGATGAATTTTGAATCTCCTTCATTTAATTTAAGGACTGAAGGGTCAAGTTTCATATGTTAAACAATGAAAGGAAGGTATAAACAAAAGGGAAAACTAGACTTCAAACACACCATCACACGAATCTCTGGTAGGATGCAATCCTATACTTCTGCACTTAATATCGTATTAATGCTCAGAAAAATAAATACCAAGGGACTCTCCTAGGGACCGAACCCCTTATTCATTTTTCAAATCAATATATATACAAAAGGTTGCCAGAGCTAATCTTAGCTAACTATTACAACTCTCTAGGGATAAAATAAAAGTAGTTTTAATTTTGTTGCAGAATATTTGGAATTATGGTACTGAGTAATGGCCTTCAAATCTAGAATATGTGGCCAAAATAAGCTTTGCTACCTTTCAATCATGTTTTGAAGGTGATAGTAAATATTTGACCAACTATCTAAGAATGTGGGATATGCTCTGTCATTATTATCATCATATGGCACTATGTGAGCTTGGAAATCTGATTGCCACATATTCTAGAAATGATCTTCGACCTAATGATTTCAAAACCTGGAAATGCTCAATACCTTTGTTGTAAAAACTGGAAGCAGTTAACTATTTTTAGTTACCCAGAAATCCTGGACTAGATTGCTTAATTAATAGTTGAGTATCTGGGAGTGATATTTATGGTGATCCTTTGTTTTAATATTCTGGAACAGGTTCTCGAATGCTGGATTATCTAGCTCGATGATAAATGTCTTCAATTTGGAAACGATCTATTTAACAGCTAACCCGTTGCCACCTGTAAAATGTATCATCTTCTTTCACACTCCCCTTGATATCTTCTCAAAGTTTGACACTTGTTCAATTTTTTGATCTCTTCGAGTGATACTCTTCCCATGTTGTTTAAATGTTGGGCTCTACTAAAATGGTCCGTCGACAAAAACTGGGACTATATATTGCAGAGAAACCACGAAATCAACCAGAATAATTGACAATTTCAAGATAGTTCTCACATGTCAATTAATTAATGCCCTCCTTCACAAAACCCATGTTGTGGATTTGGCAAATTCGATTCTGTTCACCCATAAATCATAACCGAAGTTGACCCTTTGGAAACCTGTGTGAATCTGTTCTTCAGGGTTTGTCTTTATGTAATCAATCCACCAGACAGATGTCCCTTCTACGCCTACATATGGTTCACTCGACACCTGTGCATTTGTTATCATGGCATATCTATCCAATTTTGGTTTGATATGCAAGTGTAAATTCAGATGACAGGTAACAAGATTGAAACAACTGCATGTTGTTTTTGTGCACACAAACAGGGGTTTTATCCCACATTGGCAGGATGATCATGTTTTATGGTTTTAATATACACCATGTATTCCCTACTTAAATGACATGCTAAGCATTATATTCCTCTTCCGAGCATGGTTTGGCACTAAGAGTATTCGATTGTAACTCTAACTTGGCATGTGAAATGCAGGTGTTTTTAGTGGTGACTCTAAAAATCTGGTGGTTTCTTTTTTCAGTGGCGACTCTAAATCTAAATGTGAAATGGTTGTTTTTTTTTTATCAGCTGACTTTAAAAGTGGTTTTTTCCAGGGTTACATGAATTGTTACATCCCTACATCTATGAAATGGTTGTTTTTTTTTATTAGTTGACTTTAAAAGTGGTTTTTTTCAGGGTTACATGAATTGTTACATCCCTAGATCTATGAAATCGATCAATATGATTGAATCAATGGTGATATGGACGGGTAAGTAAAATGAATATTGGTTCAAGTGAAAATTCGGGAAATGATATGTTGAGAATGTCCCCTAGGGACATGCTCCAGCGGGCAGTAGGAATGGATTCAATGAACCAGTGGCATGCAAAAAGTGTTAAACGAGACTCATCTCTAAGAGGAATAGTGAACATGGATTCTGAAGGGGAAAAATACTCTTGAACAGGCGAACTTTGTGCAGTCAAAGGTGGTTAGGACATGCTCACAAAATAGTACTATGAATGCGAGAGAGGTATTAAATTTATTCAGTCCATTTGGACTTGAAAGAAATATCTAATCTATCAAAATTATGGATCCTTGTAAGAAGTTCCATTTGTCAGTATTGCGCATCCTTTTATCTCAATTGAAAATACTTCATGCTTAGATTGTTGATATCATATGCTTGATTTGTTTGTAGCCCTTTTGTAGTAAGTAATTGTTTCTTTTGCAAGACGTTTTGAATTCAAATTTACAAGCGAATTTAAGAGAAAAACTTGGAGGAGGAGATCCTGAAGGCTTTTCTATAGGTTATACTTCTACAAACTCATCTGTATTTAACAATGCCACAAACATGTCTAAGTTTCTTGTCCAAAAAATCCAATGTGTTTATCAAGGTAAGGTTTTCGTTCAAGTTTTTTAATTAAGTAATTTATCTATTTGTTGGTCCACCAACTTTTACTAGTTTTTTATATTATAATATACTGAGATGTTCAATTTCTTCTTATAAATTGTTTCTGTTGAGCTAAAATATTCTTGACCTTCTAAGCAAGTCAGATAATCCAAAAGAAAGTGACACATTAAAGCACACTATATTAGGAACTTCAATGTAGGTAGCTATAGTTTTCCCACAACATGCAACAAGCTACCCCTAGTCTTATCTCACCACACATTTGCTAGGAGAGATTCTATTGGCCTTCAATTGGTGGATTAACTTTCATGGCACGCTAGTAAGCAAGCAGGTTTTCCCTAAAGTTGTGGATCCATAAGGAAATCCTTCATCAATTAATCAATGCAACTAGCTATAGTTTGCCCACAACGTGCAACAGGCTACCCCTAGTGTTATCTCACCATACCCTTGCTAGGAGATTCTATTGGCCTTCAACTGGTGGCTCAAATTTCATGGCACACTAGTAAGCAAGCAAGTTTTCACTAAATTTGTGGATCCATAAGGCAATCCTTCATTAATTAATCAATTTTAAATAATTATTTTTTAACAATTTATTCAACACATTAGCAAACCATGTTTCTCCACACATTATTGTAATAATATTACATGAATAGAGTCAAAGTGAGATATTCCATTGCTCTCCAAGAGTGTTGAGGTTTGATATAAATCATTGATCATTTTACAAGCCATGGACGTAGTACTATTTCTATAGGAAGAGATATCAAATATATTTCATCTGATAAAGAAACAATAAGTGACTTACAAACTGCAAATAAATAAGTACTTCCTGCAATTTATGGAAATTGTCAGCCAAACATAAATGAGAATTACAGTATGCTTGGTTTTCTATCATTCAGTGCATCATCTTTTTGTAGAACAAAGGGTTAGCCTTCAAGAGGTTTAACATTGTATCGATAAATTCCCCATCCTCTCTTGGATCAAGAAAAAAATTTAAAAAATGTCATTAACATCAAACACCAATAATGAATAACATTTGTTGAGACATCTTGTGTGATGACAACTCCCGGGACTGCAAATTATTGTTCATCCTCAGCATATGCATCATCTATTGGTAGTTTAGGTACCAAGATAGAGTATGACCCTGTTTCAGGGGAGATAAGAAGGATAGATGCAAGAAAACGATTCTTAAAGAGGTTAAAGGACTCATACCTTAACGGTTTAGAGATCATCTTCACCTCACATTCTCCAAGAGTCCACCTCACTTAGAAAAGATGGTGGTACAGGACATAGAGAATGGATTTGGTACTGGTTGGTCAATTAAGAAGATAAAATTGCAAATGACGCTCAACTTTAAGAGGTTTCGTTGCAACCAAACAAGAAAAATTTAAAAAATGTCTCAAGATCAAAGACTGAAACACAGACCAGTTGACATACCTTTTAAAGTATGGAAAGAACTTGTTAAATCATATGAGAAGTTGGATGCACAAAGAAAGGCTGGCAATGAAAGCATTCAGGTATTTAATTTTCCATTAAACATTATTTAGAATGTATTAATACTTATAAGAATCTTAGACGTGTATTTGTGTGAAAATAAATTGAATTGGTTTATGTTTAAGGACAAGGCATCCAAGGAGAGGTTAACCAAGACAAAAGTCACTCATCGTAGTGCCCAGAAAGGTTTGAAAGCACTAATAACAACCTTTCTAAGTATATTAAACATGTGAGATTTTTTTAATAAAATTTGTACTAGAAGAAAGTCATTGTTATCTAATTTCTCCCTGTTTACTAATTGACATGAACTAAACTAGCATTTGCACCACATTTTGCAAAAGAAACACCATAAGGTGATGGCATAAGAAACAATAATATAGAAGAAAGAAGTCAAAATTTTATGCAATTTTGTTTCTTTACTGGTGTTTATTTTCTTATCATATGTTATGTTTTAGGAAATTGGCAAGTCTTACTCACCTCGTCTCTTTCTCAAATTATAATCTCTATAAATTTACCTCATCGAAAACCCACGATCCATTTCTTATCTTCTTCCCATCTTTCTTATCTCCTCATTTGTTTTCAATTTACTTTACCCTAATTAGACCTTTAATAATTATATTAATGTATAAGATTACTTAAATTCAATTTACTTTACTTTCTATATTTTTCAATTTTAATTTTATATATTTTTGGAAAAATGTCTTGAAATTTGTTGAGATGAAGTTTGGAAGATTCTTAACACAATCAACTATTTTTCTTTAAGGTAGTGAAATAAATATCTTTAATAATTATATATATTATTCAATTATAACTTCTATAATTTTTTAAGTTTTTATTTATTTAACTCATTTAACCATTTGATTTGAATATAGGTACTTAGATATTTTTTTATTATTTATAGAAATAATGTACAAGAATTGAAGTAAAAATATAAAGTAAATTTAACTCAAATCGAAAACATAAATTTAAGAAACCAAATTTCGGATTAGTTAAATTTATATAAAAAGAAGAATTTCAATATGCAAATGAGGAATTTCAATATGTAAATCTTTTTTAGTACTAAACGTTAAATTTTTTATAATTCTAAATATTTGATCGAGTTAATAATATAATAAATTTAATACTTATCATAAATTAATATCTTTCTTCCACTGGAAAAGTCGTAATCTTTCATTATGTTTGAAAAATTACATGTTGTAGATGCTTTTCAGCATATGCTATATCATTATGTTTGAAAAATTACATGTTGTAGATGCTTTTCAGCATATGCTATATTATTCCTTTGCCACTGAGGGCATTTTCAAAATTGTTGTTCAGTGTATCAAAATCCTTGAGTGCATATTGCATTCATCACCACGCAGGGTGTTCATTCACTATCTGATATAATAGTAAAAGAAAACTATAAATATGTCTGTTATCTACAATAGTTCCACATACACCACACAGGGTGATGTCTTTTTTGAAGGTCTATGTATATATAGAGTAATATATAGCCGGTGTGAAAATATATACAGTGTATAAGCCATGCATATCCATCATGTGTGAACCAAAAATAGAGCCAAAAAATCTGTAATTTAGGGGCTCTTTGCCCTGTGGTAGTGATGATCATTGTAAGGCTGGTGATAGTAATGATATTCAATGAAGCTTCTATGCTCCAGTATCATCCACTCTCCTTGGGGAAGTATCGTTGCCTCCTTGGAAAGCACGTCAGCACTGCAGTTATGTTCCCTGTAAATGTGATTACATGAAATAATGTTAAACTATGCTTTGAACAAATTCACTTCATCCAGAATATTACTGTGTGTGAGTGACAGACAGTAATATTATTGAACCAATTTACTATGATTTTTGAGTCACCATATATGTTTAAATCCATGCAGTTATGACCCAATGAAAAATGCAGTAGATGATGGAGTGTAATGAGCTCTACATAGTTATTCGTTCCCTCACCAAGCCCCATCTTTACTTTATAGAAATGATGTTCATTAATGTATAGTATGAATCCATTGGCACATCCATGGCACTATGCAGCACCATTAAATAATGTCCAAGGAGAGTTTTTGTTAATAGGTGTAGGGTCATGTGGTCAATGAGGCCGAGGTTTGTATGGCTCAGGCAACTTGTGATAGGCAGATATGATTCGGGTAGTAATATGTGGCCAACAAAAAGTTTTGTCCTCAAATATAATTCTATTCCAAGCCAACCATAAATGCCAACAAATAATTAAGGGTAGGCATTGTAGTTTAGTGCCATGATGTAGATTACACCAGTTTCCCATGCTCGACCTATTCATAAATTAATATCTATTTATATTTATGAATTATTTAATTTATATAACCTTATTAACCTATATAATGATTTCATTTCCCATTTCTTTCCGAAAACTATGTAAGCAAATGAATCGGTGATGCATTGTGATTTTTGGGATTTTACAAATGCATCCCCTTTCTTGGTTATCCTGAGCATTTCTATTTGACTTACATGGAGCATTTTATAATTAGTAAAATTTTGTCCAGAGGCAACCCAATAAAAATGTAAATATGCACATAATTGATGTTATTTTTTGTATCCACTTGTAACATGTAAAACTTAAGACTTTAACACAATCATAAATAAGTAATTTTTTTTAATTATTACCATTTACTTAAACACCTAGGGGTATATGCGTTCTTTGAATAATTATTATGGTAATCCAATAATTTGGTTAATCGATGGCATACCATACCTGCTTGAAATGTTATTACAACCCATACCATAATCCGTTATGCTCCAATACACATTGCAACTTAACTATGTACCATAAGGTTTGCCCGAAGGTTCGCGAAGAAGGTGAGGGCGACATATGTTGGTCATCGTGGTGGACAACTGGGTACATCTGAACCATTTTCTTTTCCGAAGCTAATTCGAAGGTCCACCTTCTTCCACAATTAGTTAGGGTATCAAATGCAAGAAGTTGTGCCCTCATTTTGGCTCATTTTCTCTTCGTTGCTTCTCATTGCCGAGCTCTGCAACTTGGCATCAGGGGCTTTACTGTTTTGGCATCTCCCCATGTTAGCCAGGTGAACCAACGTAGGTTCTTTCACCCATTTGGTTAGACAGGTCTCAATCCTTACCATTGGCAGTTCCCGCTGTGGTTTATTTTTTTGGGCTCTCTCTAAACCCTCGGTTGGATTCTAAGGAGCATACAGGTGACTAGTCTCCGATTTTACATCAGGGTTAATAGAAGGTAACCTACATAGTTTTCAAGTGCAAATGACATAGTTTCCTATTACAGGTGGTGAGCTACTTACAATTTTGTTCCTACTCTTTAACTTACAACTTATCCCTTCATTTAGTTTCCTTACGATTCTCACCCCCATTTGTTTTGTATGTGACAGTCATTGATCCTCAAACAATTTGGGCATCAGTAGTACTACTGCAACTATATCCCGACTATAAATAGGTGTTCATTTGCTTGTAGCTGTGTAGTTTATAGGTTAAGAATTGTTGGTTTCCTTTTTGTGAGTTTTGCTGAATTGTTATTTAGACAAATGTAGAGGCTCTTGGCAATTTTGACCTAGAAGAGGGTTTCCTACTGGTTAACTGTGAAATTGGTTTCCACTATCGATTTGTTTTGTATGTGACAGGTATCACTCCTTAGTCAATTTGGGCACCAGTAACACTACTGCAACTATATCCTGGCTATAAACAAGTTTTGATTTGCTTGCGGTAGGGTAGTTTATAGGTTAAGAATTGTGAGTTTTGCTGAACTTTTATTCAGACAAATGTAGAGCCTCTTGGTAATTTCGACCCAGAAGAGGGTTTTCTACTTGTTAACTGTGAAACTAGATTCCACACTCTTTTCCTATGGGTTTATGGTATTTTATTGAATGCTTTATATATATAATATATATATATATATATATATATATATATATATATATATATATATATATATATTATATATATATATATATAATATATATAATATATATATATATATATATATATATATATATGCTTACAAATTTATGCTTTAGATTCTTGATGTCTTGTTATGTCTTGTTGAATGTATTCAGTTCTTGAATTTAGACAATTTTAAGAATGGAAATTGTGTTTAGTCTGGTTCAGTTCATACCTGAATAGAGGAACTTGAATAGAGGTTCGAAGGGGACTAGACTCGGTAGTTGTGCACTCAGCAGCTTGGTCTCAACCTGTTTGATAACCTAGTTCACCTAACAAGGGTTTTTCTCCTATACATAACAAAAATTTTATTTTCCAGAACTAGTTATAGTCAATTAACTCTTGCTGTATTCATATAATATTTTAGGGTTAACCCTCTTGGCCATAAGGCCTGTTTCCCTTCTTATTAACTACTGGCCTAATATTTATCCATGTCAAGGACTCGGTGGATGTTTCGCAGGTTGTAGGCACAAAAAATACCACCTTGTTGAGTTATGGAAACAGGTTTGGGTAGAGAGGTTCTAGGCCTCCAATCTTGTTTTGACGTACCCATTTTGCCCGGTCTTCTCTAGCACAGGAAAACATTTGTATAGGTGATATCGAACTAGATTTCATTCTGCTTTCATTGTGTCATCTTTTATTATTACTTCGTCAGAGTAAATTTTCTTTTCCCTCATGTTTCATTACTGGAACCTCCCTGCAAAACCAGAGATCCCTGCCCATACTATCCCTTCTTTCAAGGGTTACAGTTCTTAGGCATATACCAGATTTGCAAAAGTTGTATAGGATCAATACATAAATTTTGCTTAATAATTACAATATTACACACACAATTAAACTGTTATAGGTCCAAAGATTGAATTTTGTTGTGAGCATCAATCACAATTTTGTTGTAAGAAACATATTTGGAAAGAAAAAGGCACAACGTTCTAGGGGGCGACTATCTCATGGCAAACAAAATCATTGATACAGTTCAGTTTTAGTGAACATAAAGCACTTTTTCATCCATAGAAAATATTATCAGATTTGAGGATGATGACAAGCAGAAAGTCTAAGATGACCCTAGTCACGAATTATTGAATAAATATTTTTCTTGGCCATAAATTAATTTAATCAGCTTTATGTTGCAATGTGGATTTTTTTCCCTACCAGAAAAGCCAGTCAACTGGTTGTTTTCTTGTTTAAAAGGAACAAACTTACACTCTAAATATCTCTAGATCTTAAATTAAAGCCCTAGTATTCTCCTCTAAATATCTCTATTTCTTAAATTAGAGCCCTGGTCTTATGCCAGATCCCTTATCCATGTAAAAGGAAAAATTGTATATATGTGATGTCTATAGATTTCGAGTTGTTAACTAAATCTCCTATCGGAACATGAGGTTTGTGCCAAAGATATTGCCAGAATTCGGATCTGTGTGATTTGAAGGGATTCTTTTTTGTTTTAATGTGTTTTATTTTGAAATCTTTTAAACGAGGATGGCTACAATGAATCGCAACCTCTTTTTCTCCCTGCACGATGTCAGCAGAGCATGGAGCTTTGTAAAATGTCAAAATCTCTATAATTTTGTGTCTGAGCGAATGGAAATTATTAGCAATTTAATTTATATTTCGGTTGAAGTTTTTTCTCTTGCTATGAATTTTCATATCACAATTCAAATTTTCTTTTTATTGTTTGGTGAAGGAATTTTCTTAAAGGCCAATACTACGATTACTATAATTTTTTGCTTGGTTATGGAATTTTCGTATAGGCTAGTACCACGATTCCTGTAATTATTAATTTTCAAGGGAAATTAATCTTTATTTTTCCATTAGAAGTAGGTTCAATCTCTAGTTATCCAAAATTCCAGCACCACCATGCCCAAATTCCTTGAATTCCTCAGTTAGGTTTCTTAAGAGGATGTCATTTCAATAGTTTGATGCTTTCTCTAAAATTTTCTAATGGAGATCTAGTGTATAAATGATGCAATCTAATGGAGATTTAAAATTCCTGTATTTAGGATATAAATGATGCATTATAATGGAGATTTTACATTTTTTGTAAAAATGTCTTGAAATTAAAATGTAAGATTACTTCATTCATATATATTTAGTATATAAATGATGAACTCTAATGGAGATAATAATTGGTTCTTATGCATCAGTACTTTACTTTCTATATTCTTCAATGTTAATTTTACATTTTTGAAATACAACACAGTAGTCCATCTACAACAGTTCATCTAGTTCACTGATGCAACACAGCGATAGGGGAAAGACAATTAAAAAGTTGTGTAGAAAATTTTACATTTTTGAAATGCAACACAGATAGGGGAAACACAATTAAAAAGTTGTGGAGAAAATTTTACATTTTTGAAATGCAACATAGCAGTCCATCCTGTTCATTGATACAACACAGTGATAGGTGTAAGAGCGAACGAAACATTAAAGCTCTAGATGGAAAAAACTTTAAAAGGAAGATGCATTACTAACCATGATGTAGGGGCCCTTGTTGATGAGGGTTGCATGTGCAAGGTCATAGCTTCTGTGTAGTGGGCCGAACTCTTGGCAAAATGTGGCGTTGCTCTTCAGAACATCGATGGGAGATTGTTGCATCCCGTGACCATAGGCTCACCATTCGTCGTTGAGCTTCCACCACATTTCAGGCCCCTTGGGACCCTTTGTACTCGAATAGACATTACGGTATGAGCAGTTATAACTACTTTCCCTTTTGTAGGCCCACCATTTGTGGTTGTGCTTCCACTAGTTTTTAGGCCCCTTGGGACCCTCTTTGTACTCAAACAACCATTACAGTATGAGAACTTATAACTATTTTCCTTTATCGAATGATTGAACCTCTTTAAATCATTTAACACATGATTGTATGGTCCACAATAATAACATGTGGGCAAGAGGAGAGTTGATTTCAAAGGGGAAAGCCTTACAGCGTAAATATGGAAGACCTCTAAATCATTTGGAAAAGGAGGTGCTGCAGCAAAAGAGATGAGTTGAATTTGTTGTTTGGATGGACTCTATGGTAGGTAACCTTAATTGGATTTCAATTATACTTTTGAACCATATTTTCATTTTATTTTCTAGTACTATTAGATATTATATCTTACCTCATTTTATGGTTAGCATTGTATAACAAAAATGTGCATTGTGTTATGTAATTAATACTAACATGTAATATTGATTATTTTTGCCAGAATGCTATAGGTAATGATTTCCAAGACAATGATCACGGCGATGATCCAAACTATGCTCAACATATATTAAGAGATGATGAGGATGAGGATGATGGTGGTGAAGGAGGATATGATGATGATAGTTGTGGTGTTGGTGATGATGTGGATGAGACTAATGAGGATGGTCAAGTTGATCATGAGGATGATCTTGGTTGTGGTAGCTAGGCATGCACATGCATTGCTTTTGATGAAGAAATTATTGTGTAGAATGATATTGTTATGTTTAGATGGGTGTTGTGAATTTACCCTATATCAATGAAACATTTTGATTTGGTAATCATATGATGAGTTTGATTTGATTAAATATTATGATGATATTAATAACATTATTATATTTTTATTTGATTTATATATTGGAAAGTATCATCATTATTTTGATAGAGAATTATATTGTATGGTGATATTACCATCTCTGGATGTATGTTGTTAATTTATCGTAGAATAATGATATTCATGAGATATTTTGCTCTGTTAATCATATTTGAATTTTAGTTGTTTTGATTAAAAATAATATTGATCTGATATGGGATGGGTGACCTCCTGGGAAGTCCTAGTTACCGGGTGCAAGCCCCGGAAGTGATGATTGATGCTATGTGATTCGTTCTCCACTTTTCACTAGTTTCAATCCCACTTCTTCACCCCTGTGAGCATCACCTGACGCAATGAGTGCTAAGTGAACTATTCAAAAAATCATGAGAAATTAGTCAGTTACGACTACCTCTCATGGAAATGGTCATACGTGAATGACTGACTTAACGCAGTTGAATCCCAAAATGATATCTAATATAATGCACTGCGTAAACCCCCATACTTAAATTCAAAAAGAGTCAAGGGATCTCTACTTGAATGGTTCATGAGGCACAATACTTGCTAAGGTTTTGCAAATGGGGTAGCAAGCTAAGTGGGCTTGATTGTGGGGAAAAACTCCACATTTAAGTGTGCTTGAGCTAGAGGAGATCTGGGATGGGTGACCTCCTGGGAAGTCCTGGTTATCGGGTGCAAGCCCCGGAAGTGATGATTGATGCTATGTGATTCGTTCTCCACTTTTCACTAGTTTCAATCCCACTTCTTCACCCCTATGAGCATAACCTGACGCAATGAGTGCTAAGTGAACTATTCAAAAAATCATGAGAAATTAGTCGGTTACGACTACCTCTCATGGAAATGGTCATACGCAATGAGTGCTAAGTGAACTATTCAAAAAATCATGAGAAATTAGTCAGTTATGACTACCTCTCATGGAAATGGTCATACGTGAATGACTGACTTAACGCAGTTGAATCCCAAAATAATATCTAATATAATGCACTGCATAAACCCCCATACTTAAATTCAAAAAGAGTCAAGGGATCTCTACTTGAATGGTTCATGAGGCACAATACTTGCTAAGGTTTTGCAAATGGGCTAGCAAGCTAAGTGGGCTTGATTGTGGGGAAAAACTCCACAGTTAAGCGCGCTTGAGCCAAAGGAGATCTGGGATGGGTGACCTACTAGGAAGTCCTGGTTACCGGGTGCAAGCCCCGGAAGTGATGATTGATGTTATGTGATTCGTTCTCCACTTTTCACTAGTTTCAATCCCACTTGTTCACCCCTGTGAGCATCACCTGACGCAATGAGTGCTAAGTGAACTATTCAAAAAATCATGAGAAATTAGTCAGTTGCGACTACCTCTCATGGAAATGGTCATACGTGAATGACTGACTTAATGCAGTTGAATCCCAAAATGATATCTAATATAATGCACTGCGTAAACACCCATACTTAAATTCAAAAATAGTCAAGGGATCTCTACTTGAATGTTTCATGAGGCACAATGCTTGCTAAGGTTTTGCAAATGGGGTAGCAAGCTAAGTGGGCTTGATTGTGGGGAAAAACTCCACAGTTAAGCGCGCTTGAGCCAGAGGAGATCTGGGATGGGTGATCTCCTGGGAAGTCCTGGTTACCGGGTGCAAGCCCCGGAAGTGATGATTGATGCTATGTGATTCGTTCTCCACTTTTCACTAGTTTCAATCCCACTTCTTCACCCCTGTGAGCATCACCCGACGCAATGAGTGCTAAGTGAACTATTCAAAAAATCATGAGAAATTAGTCAGTTACGACTACCTCTCATGGAAATGGTCATACGTGAATGACTGACTTAACGCAGTTGAATCCCAATATGATATCTAATATAATGCACTGCGTAAACCCCCATACTTAAATTCAAAAAGAGTTAAGGGATCTCTACTTGAATGGTTCATGAGGCACAATACTTGCTAAGGTTTTGCAAATGGGGTAGCAAGCTAAGTGGGCTTGATTGTGGGGAAAAACTCCACAGTTAAAGCGCGCTTGAGCCAGAGGAGTTCTGGGATGGGTAACCTCCTGGGAAGTCCTGGTTACCGGGTGCAAGCCCCGGAAGTGATGATTGATGCTATGTGATTCGTTCTCCACATTTCACTAGTTTCAATCCCACTTCTTCACCCCTGTGAGCATCACCCGATGCAATGAGTGCTAAGTGAACTATTCAAAAAAAATCATGAGAAATTAGTCAGTTACGACTACCTCTCATGGAAATGGTCATACGTGAATGACTTACTTAACGCAGTTGAATCCCAAAATGATATCTATTATAATGCACTGCGTAATCCCCCATACTTAAATTCAAAAAGAGTCAAGGGATCTCTAACTTGAATGGTTCATGAGGCACAATACTTGCTAAGGTTTTGCAAATGGGGTAGCAAGCTAAGTGGGCTTGATTGTGGAAAAACTCCACAGTTAAGCGCGCTTGAGCCAGAGGAGTTCTGGGATGGGTGACCTCCTGGGAAGTCCTGGTTACCGGGTGCAAGCCCCGGAAGTGATGATTGATGCTATGTGATTCGTTCTCCACATTTCACTAGTTTCAATCCCACTTCTTCACCCCTGTGAGCATCACCCGATGCAATGAGTGCCAAGTGAACTATTCAAAAATCATGAGAAATTAGTCAGTTACGACTACCTCTCATGGAAATGGTCATACGTTTGAATGACTTACTTAACGCAGTTGAATCCCAAAATGATATCTATTATAATGCACTGCGTAATCCCCCATACTTAAATTCAAAAAGAGTCAAGGGATCTCTAACTTGAATGGTTCATGAGGCACAATACTTGCTAAGGTTTTGCAAATGGGGTAGCAAGCTAAGTGGGCTTGATTGGAAAAACTCCACAGTAAAGCGCGCTTGAGCCAGAGGAGTTCTGGGATGGGTGACCTCCTGGGAAGTCCTGGTTACCGGGTGCAAGCCCCGGAAGTGATGATTGATGCTATGTGATTCGTTCTCCACATTTCACTAGTTCAATCCCACTTCTTCACCCTTGTGAGCATCACCCGATGCAATGAGTGCTAAGTGAACTATTCAAAAATCATGAGAAATTTGTTAGTTATGACTACCTCTCATGGAAATGGTCATACGTTTGAATGACTTACTTAACGCAGTTGAATCCCAAAAATGATATCTAATATAATGCACTGCGTAAATCCCCCATACTTAAATTCAAAAAGAGTCAAGGGATCTCTACTTGAATGGTTCATGAGGCACAATACTTGCTAAGGTTTTGCAAATGGGGTAGCAAGCTAAGTGGGCTTGATTGTGGGGAAAACTCCACAGTTAAGCGCGCTTGAGCCAGAGGAGTTCTGGGATGGGTGACCTCCTGGGAAGTCCTGGTTACCGGGTGCAAGCCCCGGAAGTGATGATTGATGCTATGTGATTCGTTCTCCACATTTCACTAGTTTCAATCCCACTTCTTCACCCCTGTGAGCATCACCCGATGCAATGAGTGCTAAGTGAACTATTCAAAAATCATGAGAATTAGTCAGTTACGACTACCTCTCATGGAAATGGTCATACGTGAATGACTTACTTAACGCAGTTGAATCCCAAAATGATATCTAATATAATGCACTGCGTAAACCCCCATACTTAAATTCCAAAAGAGTCAAGGGATCTCTACTTGAATGGTTCATGAGGCACAATACTTGCTAAGGTTTTGCAAATGGGGTAGCAAGCTAAGTGGGCTTGATTGTGGGGAAAAACTCCACAGTTAAGCGCGCTTGAGCCAGAGGAGTTCTGGGATGGGTGACCTCCTGGGAAGTCCTGGTTACCGGGTGCAAGCCCCGGAAGTGATGATTGATGCTATGTGATTCGTTCTCCACTTTTCACTAGTTTCAATCCCACTTCTTCACCCCTGTGAGCATCACCCGATGCAATGAGTGCTAAGTGAACTATTCAAAAATCATGAGAAATTAGTCAGTTACGACTACCTCTCATGGAAATGGTCATACGTTTGAATGACTTACTTAACGCAGTTGAATCCCAAAATGATATCTAATATAATGCACTGCGTAATCCCCCATACTTAAAGAGTGAAACAAGTTGGAAAATCAATCCTTATCACTCCTCCTCAAACTTTGAGGGTCAATGAAGCCCTACAGGAAGCAATGCTACCTTAAAAATACGACGATGAGTTTAAATTTAAATAAATAAATAATAATAAATATAAAATATAAAAATAAAAATAAAAAATGTAGCAGCTCTAGGTAGTGTATCTTGAAGACACTCAAGGCAGTGAGCGTAAAATCTATTTTGCAAACTCAACCCAAGATATGGAAAAGGTATGTTGGCAACACTAATATTGTTTGGCTGCATGGTAGGGGGGACTTGATAGATTCATCCAACATATGAATAACCAATCTAAGCACATCCAATTCACTATGGAGGTGGAAGAGAAGAGGAGCATCCTCTTCCTAGATGTAAAGACAAATAAGAAGAAAGATGGTTCCCTATCTTATTAAGTGTTCATAAAAGTAATTGTATTGAACATATATCTTCAGCTTGAGTCTAATCATTGTAGATTTTAACCCTGTACAAAAATTACCTACATACGAATTCTAAAAATAGAAAATAAACAATGGTGAGAGCATAAAACATAAATTAGATATACACATAAATTTGCCACTGGATCCCAAAACTGGGACTATCGAATCGATTTTTCATTATGTTCCTTTCAGTGTTACAATACATATATATACATGTCGAAGCATCCATAAACCCCAATCCATTAACCTTGGATTAGAACATAATCGTAGTTCCCTTGACCGGATCTACAAAATACCATGGACAGAAAACCATCATTCCCAAAACCACGTGTGAAATCCATGAACAAAACCATAGGTAGGTCTACTCACCTAATATAGGGTCCAAAAAAAAATTCTCAAGGCCCCCTTGCATACCCCCCGACAAGGGGGCAGCGCCCCCCCGTGATCCCCCCCCCCGCACGTGGGTTAGTGGTGGAAAGAATATAACACAACCCAATAATCATCACCATGCCCAAAAGTTTGGGGTCATTAGCACTCACACCATAGGACCTCTCAAAATCTCTAATAGTGGTCACCTTGAGCAAGAGGGGGAACACATTACTTAGAATGGGTATAAGGAAGCACGCATTAGGAATAACATTCATAAATCTAGCTCTAGAATTCAAAAAGGGGTGGGACCTACACATTGGAGCTACATGTTGTATCGTTATGGTTGGGAATAAGCTAGGGTTGCTTACTTACATGCTTCTTTCCTGACTAGATGTGGTGTCTGTGTGCATGGGGGCGGCGTGTATCTGTTGATTATCCCTAATGGTTGATGTTTCCCTCCTAACTTGCCTATGTCAGGTGAGCATAAATAAAAAAATCACCTTGTATTTCGTATTTCCTTTCATCTGAGATGTTCTTGATAGAATTGCGAGAACAAATAACATTATTGCCACCTTCAACCCACCACCCCCCCAACAACACCATAAACATTGATGAAATATATTAATTACCCCATTGACCAATGCAAGTACAAGGGTGTCAATGAGATCCTCTACCATATGGAAAAAATTACAATGGAGAAACAGATCATTAATTTCAATTAAGGATCAAGGAACATGAGGTTAACACAAGGGTTAACCATATTTTCCCATCCACCCTTGTAGAATTCTCTCATAATATGAAGCATCACTTATGTCTTAAGCATGCAAGGGTTCTTGCAAAAGAGGACAATTGCACTAAGTGCGAGTTAAAGGAGGCTACCAAGATCATTAAGCATCCCCACAATCTCAATAGGGATGATGGTTTGGAAGTGAACGATAACTAGATTTTGTTGTTATCGAATATCTAATGCTAGGAGGTTCAATAACGATAATGGCGACAACCTTTAGTCTCCCCCTTCTCTTTTTTTTCCTTTATCCCTTTTTCTCCCCTTGTTTCTTGGTCTTGTGATTGGTGTTTTTAGTTGTCTCCCTCCCTTGATTTGGTCTTACTCCTTTTCCCTTTTTTCTTACCTAGTTTCTTTGTTGTCCACCCCCATAACCCCACCCCCTTTTTTTCTTGATCTCCTCTTATGTTTCCTGCCTTTTCTTTGAGATCATAATTTTTTGGGGCTTTCTCCCTTTCCTCCTCTTTATATATATATATATATATATATATATATATATATATATATTTATATTTTTTTTTTTTTTTTTTTTCTTTTGCTTGATTCCCCTCCATTTTCTTCTTTTTCTTAGGTCTTCCTTCTAGTTTTATCTATTATGTGTGAGTCCCCTTTCCTTTTATTTTTTTGTTTCTCCTTGTTTCTTCTTTTGTTTCCTAATTTCTCTTGTTGCCTTTCCCTTTTGGGCCTTCCTTTTTAGTTAAGACTCTCATCGTGCTTATTCTCCTATTTGGCTCCCCTCTTGTTTTTGGTCTTCTCGTCATGGTTTGTTTTTTCTTTCTTTTGTTTATCTTTTCACTCTCCTTTATGTTTCTTTTCCTTCTACACTCTTCTCATTTGTCTTTTATTATTTCCCCATCTCTTGCTTTTCTTTGCATTGTCTTTATTCTCTTTTTGTGAACATTTTCTCTTTTATTTTTATTTCATTGTTATTTTTATTTTCTCATTATGCCTTGGTTGGTGTTGTAACTACTTCGATAGTTTTCCAGGCTGACCTCATCATGGCATGCATGTTATCTTCTACAACATGACATATTTGTAATTTTATGCAAATCAACCTCCTATATTATTGACTCTTTTTTGTTTTGATGATGAACTTGAATGAAGGTTTGAAATGTCAATTTATAAAATTTGAATGTAGATTCTCCTAGAATGTTATGGTAAATGTATACATATTTTTCCCGCTTTTTTAAATTCATAAGTTCTTCCTCAACCATTTGTGTGGATGTTTCTACTTCGTGCTCCTCATTATTTTCCAAGGTTAACAGTTTTGTTTCTTGACATTTATGCCCTTTGGACCATTTGTTATTACATCCAAAGCATAGTCCTTTTTCTCTTCTTTCATCCATTTCCTTTTGTGATATTTGAATAGGTTAAGGTAGGATTTATTTATGATTCACAAATGTATCCCTACTCTACACATATGTTTGAATGGTGTACTTAGTTGTATCACTATTCTTGGCTTGACCATGATGAGTGAAATGCATAACTTCCATAACATTTTTAGGACGTTTTAAGCAAACTTCATCTTTGATGTCTTCTTTTAATTCACCCATGTAAGCTTCAAGCAAAAGTTGGTCACTTATGTCATCCACCTTTATAGACAATAATTGAATCCTAACTAATAATCTTCGCCATCACATAAGTGCTTGATTCTCATTGATTGACTAAAGCAATCTTTCTTCCAAACTTTGCCATATTGCGCTTCTAGGTCTCTCGTAAATAAACCCCAATTATAGTGATAAGAATGAGGCTTACTTTTAGCTACCCATTGATACCATCAATAGGTTGTCTCGATGTACAAAGATGTTGAGGAAATCATTTGCATATCATCCATAATATTTTTCAATTCGAAGTATTTCTCTATTTGGTTTACCCATGTAAATACATTCAATCCGTAAAATTTCCTTAATTCAATATTGTGAAAGGGGATATCTCTAGGAGAACATCCTTTATTAGCTACAACATTAGAGTTAAATCCTCGTAAGATATGTTTGTTCATGGAAGGGTGTAACTTGAGTATTATTTTTAATTTCATAAGGTTCTTGGGTCACTATCACTTTTAGAGAGCCTTTCATCTAGGATATGTATGAGCATGCCTTCTAAGGAACTCTATTTATTTTCTATATTTTGATCCATAAACTTTTCTATTTCTAATTGCAAAGATGCCAAATCAATATGTCTCACTAACTTAGTATCCAGTTCCTTAAATTGCTTCCAAAATTTAGATACTTGGCTATGTGTTTCTTCACTTTCTTCATAAGTCATAAATGAATTCTCTATAGGTTTAGCAAATGCATAATATTCTACACAACCTCTTTCCAAGTGAGACCTATAATAATTACTAGGTTTATCCTCTATTTTATGTTTTCCACCCCTTATGAATAATCTCGAATAGATCTTCCAATAAAAAAATATGCAAACTTCAAGTGAATATACCTTTAAAACCTTGATTTGTTGGTGAACATTCCACTTGATGTAACTCTAAAATTAATCCACCTCTTAGTTTAAAATTTTGGTTTGTAGTATCATGATCTATATTCTCTAAAATTCCATAGGTTTGAGCAAATTCTAACATGAGAACAAAGGGTTATGGTAATGTTGACATTGTTGGATGTCGACAATAGGTAAGGGGGTCTCCCCGATATGAAGTCCCAATTAGACCTCACATTGTTTGAAGTAAGAGCCATAACTAGAAATATGGTTGGTTGCCATAATTGTGGTCTCAAAGATGTGCCTTGGTTGTAATAAACACATAAGAAGACATACACATAACTATGGTGACAACAAGTGAGTAAACTTTGTGCAATATCAAGTGTTATGCATAAGAGGTTCGTTCATGCTAAGGGAAAAGAGAGTGCACCTCTAGAAGAAAAGTATTAGTATTATCCTAAAAGAGACACACACACATATGAAATAATGGTTAATTAACCTGCAACTTAGTTCACAAGGTAATAATGATCATGAAAGCAAGTACAACACACATTCAACAAGATATATGCTAAAGCCAACGAAATAGTTCATTGACCTTAGCATAAATGAAATAACATATACTGTAAACATTTAAAGAATAGTCTTATGGCATCCATGATACATGCATGAAAGTGTGTTGGCTCTAAGAGTTTATGATCATTAAGTGGAAGTTCCAAGTATACAATACAATGATATGACACTAGCCCCAATAATGGAACATGAAGCTACAACTTGCTTCTCCAAAGAATGATACCCACTCCTATGCTAGATTAGGGAAGCCAAGGCTACAAATCTCAAGTTCCAAGCCCTTTGCTTGAGTTATGAGGGTTTATTTTTAACAAATGAGGTGACCTTTCACCTCCTCTTGTGACCTTTGAGTTCCCTCACGACCCTTGAGATCCTTTTGTCTTTATTATAATTAGTGACTCTTCATATTCCCTATTTGACTCTTGGAATTCCACTTATATTTACATTTATTATTATTCTCTAAATACAAAATCACATAAGATAAAATGTGGTTAGAGCCTAATAAGACAAAACTTTATACATTAAGCTTGAGTTTGTAGAAACTCTAGCTCGACAACCTCTACTTGTAGATCTGATGTAACATAGTGGTACCAAGCCTTGTATTGCATTGCTATGTCCCCAAACTTTGATTGAAGATCTAGCTTATTTATGACTCTTGCCTCCATTGCATCTGAATATATATTTTTGGAACCAATTTGAACATTATTCCACAACAAGAACAACTCCATGTTTAACATGGCAGGTTCTGTTACTAACTGTTGAATGTTTTTCCTTGTGATCTCCAAATCTTCTTTGTTGGACATATGCTTCAGATTGTTCAAGAATTCTTCAATTTCTTTCCTGACAACATTTATGCCATTAGTTTGTGCAAATGATCCAATAGAAGGAATCTTGTGCACTCTAACCAAGGAGTCCAAACTATGATATAGTCACAAATAGGTAGTTATGATGTTAGCAATGTTGAGTTGTTTGTTTCCCTGTAAAAGCATTCTAACCTTGACCCTTTATAATTTTGCTTCCTGCCTTGTTTTCCTTACCAACACTTATGGTGCATTTTTTGTACTTAGTGTCCCTGTAACACATCACCCCACATTTACCCACTTTTACAAGCTCTCTAGGGTAAAAATGAGTTAGGTGTCACTATGATAGGACCTGACCTCCAAGTTCTAGTTATGGAAGTGGTGCAGACTAACCGACAACTTACAACCATCCCTCAAAGACTACAGACCACTCAGGAACCTGCAAACCACCCAGGTGATCAATCCCCAAGTTGGAACTCATTTTCACAAGAGAAACTCCCCAACCGCACCCTTAACACACTATGCGTGCGATTATGAGGTTCCAACTGCACCCATAAGCCTGTGTGCGTGCAATTATAGCCCAAAATTCCTTGTTTTATGCATGTGGTCATGAGATCTGTGCCACTTTTTCAGGCAAGCCTCCAGACCACTGCCCATAATTCCATGTAAATTTCTAGAATCATGCCAATGGTGGTAACAAGGCTAACCATTCAAAACTTGAATAAGATCTTGACCTAGGCATGTCTAATGCAAGATAGACATTTCGTTAAACATATGATAAACATATAAGTTGTAGGTCATGAATGCGTATTTGATCATAAACTTCTGAACTTCATATGAAAATCACCAAGAAGGATCAATTCCCTCTCTAGCTAGTTGCAATAACACTTGATAGCCCACACATTCATCAACCATTAAATAACTTATCAAATCATGAAAGATATCCATAACTATAACACATCATATAACCAAGTATATAACCAACACATATCCAGAATAGATACCATGCCAAATCAGTCATAAGATCAACATAATAACCAATACAAGTGCTCATAGATCATGATATGGAAAATTACTCTTATTAACATATGAAAATGCCAACCAAGTCAAGGACTTCCACATGCTACCTGGCTATAGATTAGGTTGAACTAAATCTCTCTTTCAACTAATCACCCCCATGCCATATTCCAAGCATGAATGCAAGATCATAAGGGTTAAACCAAAACAAAACCAACCAGGGCTTCCAAAGGCTAAACCACCTCAACCATCAACCACAATGATCTCACCGATATGGTCCATAAATCACTAACATCAACAAGATCAGTCTCTATCTAAGTTGTCCAGGGCTCTAGGAACTAGTAACTCAACCCATAGCATCTAGGGAACTCGAGTTGTTCCAGGGCTCCAAAGCATTTGTCCCAACTTGTAGGCTCCAGGGACTATTAACTCAACCTGTAACCTCCAAGGAACCCATGTTGTTTCAGGGCTCCAGAGTGTTTGTTCCAACCCACATCCATAGGAAACCTGAGAACCTATAAGAAAAACCAAATGGGGGGAACCCACTATACCATGGTTATCCAGGAAATGGAAAGGCAAGGTTGAAACCATTGTCACTCCAAACAAATCTCCATTCCAATGACAACACATAACCAAGGAACCACATGCATATACCATGCATCCAAAAACCATCAATGAAATCACACATACAACTTGTTACCTACAAAGTATCCTTGTTGTAGTTATTGATCCAACTGTCTCCTTGCGCTTCCTTGTTTTCCTTTGCTTTATTTCTCTAATCCAAGTGAATGCTAGAATTCTCCAAGCATACTCCAAACATGCTCTAAGTGTGAAAGAGTATGAGATGATGAGAGCGTGGAAGGAGAGAACCAAAACTGAATTAACAAAAACTATGAATTGTTTCTCTGATGCCTCTTTATCATGAATGTCTCATTTTTCTTCATTTTCCTTCAGTTTTCTTCTAATTTCCCTTGCATGCAAATTTGTGTCTTTTCACCTCCCTTTTCTCTTATTTTCCTTTATTTCCATAATTAAATGCCATTTATTGCCTCTTTGCCTTTGCCAATTTCCATAGTCATTAATTAAACCACAAGTGATGCCCACTATAATGTTTTTCCCACCATGTAGCTTGGAATACGTGTCCCATGACCTTGATCTTATTTTATTTACATGGAAAATCAATCAGTGGCTGTTACAACCCCATTCTTAGATCACATCGATAGTTGCATAAACTGTCTTTAGAACTTTGACACTTTCTCACGATCACTTCTGCATTGCATGCAAGGGCACCATCGCCTTATGAAGGGTGATCATATCCTCATACAATTATTTCATTGTGTCTCCCAAGGATTGGATTTTGTAAAATATTGTTGCTCGTAACTCCCTCAAGTTAGAATCAGTGGAAGGCAATCTTTGATTCTCAGCAACGAGATGATCGATTTGTTGCATTGTAACAACTAAATCCTTTGCCAATTTCTTATTTTCCTCCATCAAGAAATCCATGTTTACTTTTGTTACCTCTGCAAAGGCTACATTTGATGTTGCGTCTATTCTCAAATTCTTGTTGGTACTGGGCACAATTATCCTCTCCATATGAATAAAAACAAGATGAACCAGGTCATTAGGAAAATACTTATGCCTTTCCCGCACTATTTTGTTCTTTAACTGATCAAAGGTAAGGTTGGAAATATCCATGACCATATCATCTTCTGGAGGAGATATTCCCATTTCATTAAATGGAATGTGGCCACCAATAAGGGAAGGTGAAGGCTGACTTATGATCTATTCTTTGATAAGAACAATATCAACTTTTTAGTTATCCTTCTCTTGTTCAAAATCCATGCCTTGGGTCTATATTTGATCCTTTATTTCTCTGACAAACTCCTCATCCTGCTCATATGTAACAACCCTGGTGAAAATTCCATGTAATAAAAGTAAATAAAAGTAAAATAATAACCACGGATGATGGGACACTTATTCCAAGTTGAATGTTGGACAAAATCCTAGTAATGGGGATCACTTGTGATTGTTTATGGCTAAGGAAATTGACAAAGGAAGTGGCTAAGGCTTTGGCGCAAAATGGCATTTTTGGCACATTTATTTATGAAAATAATAGAAATTAAGAGAAAAGGGAGGTGAAAGGTCACAGGTTGCATGTGAGGAGGAAATTGTAGGAAAATAATGGAAAATGACAAAAATAGAGGCCTCATTCATAAAAAGGCTTTTGAGGATCAGTTGGTAACCTTTTGTTAGTTCAGTTTTGGAGCTCTCTCATTATTCCCTCTCTCTCTCTCATACTCCTAGAGACTTAGAGTTTTCTTGGAGCACTCTTAGAGGGTGTGGCATACTTGGATTCTTGGAACAAGAAGGCAAAGGAAGAGAAGCAAAGTGCAAGAAGGCACCGAGATCAACAACTACATCATATTTGCTTGCAGGTACTGAGTTGCATGTATGTTTCCTTCACTAGTTTTGGCATGCATGGCATATGCATGTGGTTTGTTGATTGTGAGATGTCATTAGCATGGAGGATGGTCAGGATTGATAGTGGATTGCCTAGCCTTGCCATTTCTTGGATAGCCAAGGAGTTTGTGGGTTTATTTCCTTGTCTATTTTTGGTTGGTTCTCATGTTTCTGTAGCTTGGATTGAGTTACTAATTCCTGGAGCCTTGGTTGCACAAATGCTCTGGAGCCTTATATCAACTTGGATTGAGTTACTAGTCCTGTAGCCTTGGTTGGACAAATGCTTTGGAGCCCTTGGTGGGTTGAGTTACTAGTTCCATAGCCTTGGTTGGACAAACGCTCTAGAGCCCAGTAGCAATTGTGGGTTGAGTTACTAGTCTTGGAGCCTTGGTTGGAACAAACGCTATGGAGCCCTGGATGGTTGGGATAGAGATTGATCTAATGATGGTTTTGTGATGTCTGATCGTGAGGTGGAATCACTGTTTGATGGGTTGATGTGGATGGTCTCTAGAAGCCATGGATGGTTTTTTTTATTGATGTATTCTACAAGATCCCACATTCATGCTTGGAATATGGCACGGGGGTGAATGGTTGAAGAGAGATTTGGCTCAGCCATTCTACGATTGGGTGGAATGTGGAAGTCCCATCACAGGTTTGGATTTTTCATCATTAATGAAAGGTTATTCCTCCTTGTATTTCCATGAGCGTTTTGATGGATTATATGTGGTCTAGATGGTTGTACTTTCTTGAGTATTTATGTTGCTACTATGTTGGTTATGTATGTGCTTTATGACAACATCCATGTATGGCTTTCACCATGTTTTTACTTGTAATTGAATGATCAATGTATCTATGACCTAATGGATGGAATGGAAACTAATGTATTGAAGCATCAATGGTTCTTAGCAATTCCCAGTTAAGTATGAGACCCTTATGCTCATAACTATTATTTACACCTACAGTTTACATATTCATGATATGTTTGACGAAATTCCAATCATGGCTAGTAGGGGTCCAGTCAAGGTCTTAAACAAGCATTTGCTTTAATACTGTTATTTCCATGTTATTTTACTGCTCTGAAGAGATGGTTCAATTTTGGGCAGTGACCTGGGCTCTTGGCCTAAAAAAGTGGCTCAACTCCCAGGGTCACTGGCATAACATTGAAAAATTTAGTCTCTGGTCGCTGGCAAGCAAGCCTGTGAGAGCGACTTTGGGATCCTAGACGCTATCATGCCTATAACATGAGAGCAACTGAGGCTTAAGTTGTTGAAAAGTTAATTGGGACCCAATGGCAAGCTGTCTAAAGTATTGGATTGGTTCCTGAAGGTCCTGAAGCTGATGTTGAATGTCTATATGGTGTGTTTCCATCAATTCTACTTCCTTAACGTGACTTAGGAGGTCGAATCATATCATAGTGGCCTCTCATCACATGTTTACCCTGCTGGCCAGTTGCTTGGGTAGATGTGGGAGGAGGGTGTTACAGAGTGCTATCAAAGCATGGTTAACCCCTTGGACTGGATGGGCTATGTGTTGGTCATGCATGCATGCCAATTGCATGTGTGTCTCTCATCCTTGTATTCCATGTGCTTGGTTCATTTGCATGATGTTGTTCATGATTGTAGTGATGTCGTCACGTGAAATTTGAGATTGTTATGTGGAATTCATCATTGTGAGTGTATGACTGGTTACATGTCGATTTATGTCGCTTACATGTATTGTTGTAGTATGCTTGGTTACATACTTGCATGTTTGGTTACATTCTTGTATACTTGGTTGCATGTATCATTCTTGCAGGCATGATTTCAAGTATTCTTCACTCATGCTTGATCATATGTGCTTATTGTTTGGTTTTTACTTATTAAGGTAAGTTAAGCTCTTAATTCTTTTATCAACCCGAGAAAGCACACTTAAAAGGCACTCATCTAATGTATATAGATATAGAATGATTTGAGGTTCTAATGATGGACTAGTGAAATGAAATTAACAGTGCTCTCTCACAAGAGGTCCTTCCTTGTCTTTCTAATCACTTAAGCAGCAATCTAGATGAAAACAAATCTAATAAAATTATGATTGCCTAGGTAACAAAACAGAGCATTAATGACTGGTTAAAAATCCTATCATTCCCTTACAAGAATCTTGCTCAATAGAATCCTTTCCCAATCATACAATCCCAAGTAATTTCAATAACTAACTAAATCAAACAGTGAATAAGATAAGTAATGTTGAAAACCAATAACAATTGAATCTTTTTACAAGAATCACTTATCAAACTGCAAATTGAATTTAACAATTACAAATATGAATCACTTGGAAATCAAACCATGAACTATCTTTAAAGTCAAAGCCAATAAGCAAATATGAAAATTGTATGACAACAAGAATATATATCAATTTTCAAGATTAGAATTGGTTGAATCCTTTTACAAGGTTCTTTTCACAATGAATGCAAATCATTTTCAATTGATAACTTCAATAACATAACCTTTCCCACAACTCGTAAAATAACTTCTAACTTTCAAATCTAAATATGCAACTTGTAAAGAAACTTGAAAACAAAGTGTACCAGTGTAGCGATGAGGGCCCTTCAACACTTCACAAGTACACTAAAAAATGATTCAAAAGAGTATGACTATTGGATCTGGAAGCATAAACTCGATAGTGAAGTCTGTATTAAATCTGGAGATTAAAAATGCACAAACTGTACTTTCATATGTTCAAAATCTAGCAGCAAACATAGTCTTCTCCCATAGGTTATTTATCATGAATCCTATAATAAAAGAAGTTATTCCTCCTCCATATTATCCTAACAAAATTCTATTAATTACATCCAAGAAGGTTGAAATTGAATCAGTTCCTTCATTTATGCAAAAATTCTCAAAATAGAAATTATTTTCTTCACAAAATCTGGATATTCTGCTGAAGTGGCTGGGTTTGACCAACGTTGACTGGACACCTATTTTCTTCAAAACTGAAAGTGGATAGGTAATCCACCATCCGTGTACATTTTACTTCATGCCCACAATCTTCAAATTTGCCCACCTGCTATGCAACATGTCAAACAATGGAGCATTTACAGGAAGTCACAACTTCTTGTAATTTTATGAAAAATATTTAACACAATAATTTTAAAAATTAATTTCAAGCTAAAAATAATGATAACGACATCATATCATTTAGTTTCTAAGGATTATAGCTAGGATATGAAGGTTAAATGGTAAAAAATGATAATCAAAAGAGGATTTTAAGTGGAATGGACAATCATAATTTGATACCAACATTCCCCCCAAACTCAGGATTTTGCATACCTTTATGCAAATGAGTTCTAACCTGTCAAATTTTGCCTTCTGCCTCTGCTGCCTGAAGTAAAGCATTGATATTCATTTGGGCTTCATACTCTGTCTTCAGGATTTTATACTTGGTTTTAATTGCTTTCCTTTGCTTGTAAAGTTTATAGGCTTTCCTACAAGTTTGCATTTTATAGGCTGTGAGTTTCTTAACCTTATTTTTCAATTTTTCATTCTCATCTTGAAACTTCTTGCTTTGTATCTTGAGTGTTTCATTTTCTCTTTTCACCACTCTTTCCAAAACTTCTGATTTCATAAGCTGCTATTGTAATTTCTCAACTTTCCTTTCCAGTTTTCTTTTCTTTTTACCTGAGAATTTCGATTCTTTTTGTTCCTTTTCCTTGTCTTTACTTTCCAATCCTTGTATGTAGTCATATTGTAGTTGTTGTAGAATATCATCCTCCACCGTTTTCCCTTTCTGACCAAACATAGTCTGTCTAGACCTTCTTGTGTAAGTGGAGAATTTTTATCTTGTTCAGCCCTCTCAGCCTCCTCTCTTACCATCCTCCTTGTTCTGATATTGCTATTGGATGGAACAGAGTTACTTAGTCTGTATTTTGAAAAGTCTTCCTCTATAGCACCTACATCAATCAATAGTTTTGCATGTTGTTGCCCTTCCTTTAAATTCGGTTGTTCTTCCTGTGGATTCTGCTGCTTTGCTTGCTCCTCATCTTCCATAAACTCATTAATCACCAAGAATTTCTTCCATGTCACACTTATCTTTTGCAGTTCAAATTCAATCAAGAATTTTACCTATCCAAAATGGTATAGGCTCCTATCTTGGTTTTTCCTTTGTTTTTTGTATAGTATTAAACAAATTATTCAAGCTTTGCAAAAGAAAATAAGGCAAGCTTATAATGCAACCTCCTCTTCGATGCATTAAAAATTTGATATGATAAAGAAATACAATGTTGTATCTTCCCTCACAGGTTATAAATTTTTGAATGATATAGACTATTTCATCCCATGGATGAATGAGCCAACTCCTCAGAATCCCTAATTTTCAGTCAACTGATGATACCCTTTTCTTGGATATGAAATGTGTCCATGTTTTCTATTTGAACTGTTTGGTTTTAAAATACTTTTCTCCTTCTAGGCTTATACCTATTGCTTGAGAAATTGCGTCTTCTGAGACCCTAAAAGACAAATTTCCTACAATGGCCCTCTCTCCAGTGAATGAGGAGGCAAATTCCCTTGTTGTTAGCTCATTGTGCCCATTGAATTTCTCTAAGAATGTCAGCCATTGTTTTGCCCTAAAAATGTCTATACAGTCCTTATGGTATTTGGAAGGGTCAAATTTGTTGTGGCTCTGTTCAGTTTGCCATGAGATTTTTTTTTTTTTACCTCTGGTTACCCTGTGTTGTAAGAAGAACTTACAGTTGTAAACAAAAATTTACCATAGGTTGTAAAAAATTATTGTATTTCCCTTATGCTGTAAAAAAAAATTCACCATAGTTTCGATAAGAAAACTACCTAAGCCTGAGTAATATGCGTATCTCTTGTTTAATGGAGGACACTGCCGATTAAATTGAAATACCCTTCAATCGGTTCTGTAGAGTCTCCCCTGTGTCGTGGCCCTTTTACTTGTATGTTGACATTGTTATTGTCAACATACTCATAATGCTATACCCTTATGTATCTCATAAAGGATTGCTTTATAACCTTCAGAATGTTAAACGGCTCTAATTCACAGTGTTTTCTACAGGTTCAGACTTCTACCTATACTCCGTGATGAATACAATCCTTACTTCCCTTTTTAACACGGTGGTTTCATTCTTACTACCTCCATTCATTACTTGTTTATGCAATGAATCCTCAGTCTCTTCACGCAGCATATACTTCACTAATAATTCCTTCAATGCCTTACACAAGGATTTTTAATGATGCCCTACAAAGTCCTGGCAGCGGTCTTTGAACGATGAAATTGGGTATGGTGCAAGCCCTTTGTTGAAATCATGAGGGATACAGATCATTATGGCGCCTTCAGATCGTAAGAGCATCGGGTCATGATGATTTCACTGAACTAGCCGTTAATCCTTACTTATGGTCACATACCCTTTGTCTAAAATATGTTTATTTTCTAGATTTAGAAAATTTTAGGTTGAAAACCATAAAAATTGATAAATCCTTCGTCTTCGGGACCTGATCCCTTCTTCAAAATTCGGTTCTGTGGCTTACTAATTGATGACCTCCAACCTGTAGTTGGTGACTTAATTGGTTCTTAAGTATGCATGCTTAATTTTGGTAGATCTATTGGTATTTATGACTGTAGGTTGATTAGAAATGTATGTACAGGATGAAAAGGTAGGCTTTAAGGATCAAGCTTTTAGGAATATATACAGGGTAGAAGATATGACTAATGTTCATAAATAGGAAATAGGTTACAATTATAGGATATAGGTAGAAGAGTAAGACTGACTCCTACAAGATATAAGAATGAACGATATAGGATACACTGGGTATTTAGAAACTAAAATCAATAATCATCATAAACCACCATTTAAAAATTGAAATTAATAAGAGAAATTAAAAATATTAAAATGACAATTCTTACAGCCCTCTGATATCTCTTTGTTTAGGAGCTGGCTTTTGTTGTTTGTTATGTTTAGGCATAGCATAATGTGATGGTGTCCATTTTTCTCTTAAATGTAATCTCTTTCTTCTTAGGTGTAGTCCAGTCTTCTTCTTTGCTATCTTCTTCTTCTTGGGTGCAGTCTTCTTCTTTTCGATTTTCTTCTTCTTAGGTGCAATCTTCTTCTTTGTAGATGTAATCTTCCTCTGAACAGATCCCATTCTGATAATGTGCATAGAACAGGTCCCTTGCCTGAGAATGGGAATTTGTATATAACAGGTCCCTTTCTGAGATATGTTCTGAGTTTAAAATCAAATCCTTTTGAAAAATACTGAACAACAATCATTTTTTAAGAATCCATTAGAAAATGTAAAGACAAATCTCTTCCTTTGCTAGAGATGAACTTAGGGAGATAGAAAAGCATGAACAAGTTTAGACTTTCTTCTCCCCAACTGATGATTTGACTTGTCCTCAAGTCATGTTTCTTTCAGAATCCTTTTATTTTGCAATTCAAACTAAAGAAAAAAAGGAATTCTTACAAGCCAATTTCTTGGTTTTCTCATAAGAATTCGTGTTTAGATTATGCCTTATCTGGTTTTCATATCTAAACATTATTATTATTATTATTATGTTGTTGTTGTTGTAGAAAACAAAAACTGATAAGGCTTAGATATTACAGCTGACTACTGTACTATCTGTACCTACTTTTGTTGTGATACTATCTTCATGAAGTCTTATTTGCTGACAGGCTTATGATAGATCTTTAGCCTGTGTCCATTCACTAGATATGTCTGTCCTTCCCGGTCAATTGAAGTGAGTTTGATTGATCCATTCTCAAAGACTTCAATGATTTCATAAGGGCCCATCCAGTTGGTTGTAAATTTAGCTTTGTAATCTTTGAATTTTGAGTCAAAGAGTAATGCCCAGTCACCAACTTGAAATTCCTTCTTCTTAATTAACTTATCACGCCATTGTCTTCTTTGTTGTTGTATCATTGTTGTCCTTTGCACTGCTTGCTATCTCATCTCGTCCAACTGGTTCAATTGCATCATTCTTTCTTGCTGGGCTTCAGAGGGATCTATTCCTAAGTCTGCAACCAGTTTATATGTATGTATTTGAAATTTGGCAGCATGACTTCTTTGCCATACACTAGCTGATAGTGTGTAAGCCTTGTTGTGTTTTTCCAGGTAATCCTATATGCCTAGAGTGCTTCATTGAGCTTATCTGCCCAATCTTTCTTGTTGGTTGCCACTGTTTTTGTCATAATCCCTTCTAGTGTCTTGTTTGTATATTCCACTTGGCCATTGGCATGTGGATGGTAGGGTGTACTCCGTCTGCGCTTGATTTTGTACTTATCAGTAATTTCTTGAACTAGTCTTGATGTGAATTGAGCCCCTTGGTCGGTTACTATCTCTATGGGTACTCCATATCTAACAAAGATTTCTTCAAAAAGGAAATTGACTATTGTTTGTTCAGTTGCCCTTGCAAGTGCCTTTGCTTCAGCCCATTTAGTCACATAATCGGTACATACAAGAATGTACTTCTTACCTTTGGATGGTGGATTGATTGGTCCAACAAAGTCGAGAGCCCATTTTTCAAATGGTTCTAGATGTACTTGTGGCTATAGTGGCATCTCATCAGAGGTGGTTGGTTTGCCCATGCGTTGGCAGTTGTCACAACTTCTTACATACTTCTTTGAATCTTTGAAAATTGATGGCCAATAGTAGCCAAGGCTAAGAATTTTGTGTGTTGTCCTCTTAGGTGCAAAATGGCCACCACAAGGTTGATCATGGCATGATGTTAGTATATCAGTAATTTCATCCTCTCTAATGCATCTTCTAATGATCATGTCATAACTAGTATAAAACAAATCACCATTAACCCATGAATATCTTGTGTTTTGTTTGATCAGCCTTCTCTTCTCTTTTGAACTTAAAGATGGAGGTACTTTTCCTGTGGACAAGTAATTAGCTAAATCAACACACCATGTTGTTAACACTGAAATTGGAAAAAAGTGTTCATCAGGAAATGAATCTTCAACCTGGACAGCTTCACCTGAATTTTGTAGTCTAGAAAATTAATCTGCTACCTGGTTCTCTTTCCCTGGTCTGTCTAGTATGGTGAGATTAAATTCCTGCAGTAAGAGTAACCATCTAGTGATCTTGCCATTAGTAATAGGTTTGTTCATTAAGTATCTAATGGCAGAGTGGTCAGTGTGAACGAGGACTTCATATCCAGTTATGTAATGACGAAATTTGTTCACCGCATGTATAATTGCGAGCATTTCCTTTTCCGTTACCGTGTAGTTGAGTTCAGCAAGAGTCAAATTTTATTGATAAAGTAAATGGCATAAGTTAAAGCATCTTCTTTTTTCCCTAATGAAGCCCCTACTGCTATATTGGATGCATTAGTTGAGATGTGAAAAGGTAAAGTCCAATTGGGTCCCCTTAAAACTGGAGCAGTGCTTAGTTTCTCTTTGAGTTTCTTGAAAGCATTTTGACAAGCCTCATTCCAATTGAAGGTTACATCTTTTGCAATAAGTTTAAACAAAGGCAAAGCTATCCTGCTAAAGTTTTCAATAAATTTCCTATAATAACTTGCATAACCAAAAAATCTTCTTACATCTTTTTGATTTGTTGGAATTGGCAATTCGACAATAATTTGCATTTTGTTTCGGTCTACCTTGATTCCCTCTAGAGAAATATGATGTCCTAAGACTATTCCCTCATTCATCAGCATACAAAATTTTTCATTGCTTAAAGACAAGTTGGTTTCTATACATCGTTGTAAAACTTTCTCAAGATTTTGCAAAGAATTGTCAAAGGAATCACCATATACTGAAAAATCATCCATATATACCTCAACACATTCGTGGACCAAATCAACAAAAATTGCTAATACTGCTCTTTGAAATGCTGTTGGAGCATTGTACAAGCCAAATGGTAGTATGTTGTAAGCATAAGTGCCCCAGGGACAGGTAAATGTTGTTTTGTCTTGGTCTCCTGATGCTATGTTGATCTGGTTGTAGCCACTAAAACCATCGAGAAAGGAAAATGACATTTTTCCAACTAATGTATCCAAAACTTGGTTGATAAATGGCAGTGGAAAATAGTCTTTAAGGGTGGCCTTATTCAATTCTCGATAGTCAACACAAACTCGTCACTTACCATTTTTATTGGGAACTATTACTAATGGAGATACCCATTGGCTGTCTTAAATGGGGTAAATGAACTTTACTTTTAGTAACTTCTACAATTCATCTCTTACAACCTCTTTGAGCATGGGGTTCATCCATCTCTGTGGTTGCCTCACTGGTTGAATACTAGTGTCTGTATCGATATGGTGAGTGCAAATTTCTAGGTGAATTCCGTGCATGTCAGTGTAGTCCCAAGCGAATGCCTTTTGGTATTTGGTGAGCATATCAAGCAATTTTCGTTCCTGAGATGTTTCTAGAAAGGCCCCAATGTTCATTGTTTTTCCTGGGCTGATTTCTATAGTCTTGATTTGTGTGTTTGTAATGGAGTCAATTGGAAAGATTTCCTCAAATATTACTTTCAGAGAGTACATAGTACAAGTTTCTTGAGAGCTTTGTGCCAACATGTGATTTGCAACAATGAATTGTTCATTTCTCAATTCTTCTGAAACATCAGGTTGGGAGATAAAAATTTCCACTAAATCTCCATTGGTGTTCTCCTCGATATCATACATTTGATTGATGCTTAAAACATAGTATATTTCTTCCTGATCATTGTACTTGTCATCAAGCCATAAGTTTTGTGTTACTGTTGTGGTTTGTGCTGATGGGTACAAGGTAAGTTGTTTTCTCTCAGTGCCTCTAGAAATGATCATGTTACCATATCTACATCCAATAAATGCATCAACAGTTGCCAACCATTGTCTACCTAGTATGAGTGGATGTCCTCCTAAGTTTGATTTTGGCTAGAGTACTAAGAAATCAACTGGATACTCCCAAGAGTCCAATGAAACAATTATATCTTCCAGTACCCCCTTAGGAATGACTTTAGAGCGATCTGCTAATCTCAAAACAATTGGGGTTGACTGTAAATTTGTTAGCTGCAAAGTTTTCATTGTGTCCAATGTCATAACGTTTATTGCAGCTCCTAAATCGATCAGAGTGTTTGGAATTGAAATTTTGTTGATAATTGCTATGACACTAGGTATGCCTAGGTCAACATATTTTTCCATGGAAATGACATTCAACATCAAGTCAGCTAAATTGCCAATGACATGTTTTGTTTGTGGATCAAATATTTTCTTTGCAGGCTTTTTGAGACATAGTTCTTTAATGGCTTTGGTATAAATTGGAATATCCTTGATTGCCTGGAGTAATGGCATTTTGACATACACATTTCTCAATTCATCAAGAACATCAAATTGTGGCAATGGTGTAGGTACTTTTGGTTGAAGTAATCATTCTATATAAATGGAGGTGATTGTAGTGTTTTGTTTTGTTGAACCTGTTCTAGATTGTTTTGTGTTGGATCATTTTGTTTGCTGCGTGGTTGTTTTTCTTGTTCATCATTCTGACTCTCTTTTTGTGGCTGTGTTTGAATAGGTGGAGGTTCTTTTTGGAGAGTTCGACCTAACCTTAGTTCAATGTTTTGCAGTGGCAGAGTTGGGTACAATGGTCCGTCATCTACACTGTAAGCTGGTCTATCTATTCAGTTGTTTGGGTTAGCTATGGATTGAGCTAGTAGTTGTGTGGGTATAGGAAGTTGGTTGGATGGTAGTTGTACCTGTGGTGAATTTATTTGTGGAGGAGCAGGTAGAGTTTGTTGAGGATTCTGCTATTGATAAGCTATTGGTTGTTGAGGGTATTGTTGTGGATATGGCTGAGAATATTGTCACTAATAGTGTTGAGGATATGGCTGAACAAATGGTTGTTGATATTACTAAGGTTTTTGTTGAGTAAATTGCTGAGGAAAAGAATATCCTTTCCATCCTTGTTGTGGGTATGTTTGCTGCTGTTGATTAAACCAATTTTGCCAAGGCATAGGAACATTCCAAGAATTTTGAACAGGCATGTTATAATTTGCTGAATTTGGATTTTGATATATACCTGGAGGTCTTGGCTGCCATGGCCTTCTAGCTCCCATGAAATACATGTTCTCCATTTTTGCATTGGCTTCCAAATTGTAATTTTGAAAAAAAATCATCTTTGTGCAATCCTTAGTGTCATGATTTTCTGTACAAAACCCACAAATATGCACATTATCTAAAGGACATTATTTCAAAGCATGTTTTCGTCTGCATCTGGGACATAATATAGATAACTCTTGTTCTTGTTCATATTGTCTTTTCTTTGTTTTCAAAGTGTCTATTTGATTCCCAAAAGTACTTAGAAGGTCTGTTTTGAAATCTTCAATTAGATTCCTTAGTTCAGCTCTAGTAATATTTCCTGTAGTAGATTTTGTGATCTTTGATGTCATGGTTCTTTTTCCATTTCTTTCCCTACTTCTAGAGTACTTTTAACACAAGGCAGCGATCTCCTCAAAAGGTAAATTAGAAATGTCCCCCCTTACCCATGAGATTGAGGTCATCTAGATACTCATCCCGGATGCCTTTAAGAAAGATTGTTCGAATAAGATCAACAAACATGGTTCTATGTTTTGATTTTTGTAGACTATATGAGAATCTTTCCAAGTATTCGTCTAAGGTCTCATCTTCTTGTTGATTCATTCTAAAGATGTCATCTTTAGAATCTTTTGATTGACAGTAAGGTTGATACTTCTTCAAAAAGATTTTTCTCATGTCATCCCAATCAGTGACTGAATGTTCACCTAATCCCATGAACCACCTAAGTGTTGTTGCTTTTAAGGTAGCAAGAAAAAGTCAAATTCTATGTGCATCATCGGTATATCCATAGGTTTGACATATTATGTCAAATTCGAACAAAAACGAGTCCGGGTCTTCGGATGCCATACCATAAAAGTTTGGTAATACAGATGGTGGTATATTTTTCATTTTAATTTCCTCATCCATATACTCTCCTCTATCTTGAATTGGAAATTTAAATGTGGATTCCTCTGTTTCTGGTGGATTTGGATTTCCTCCAAACAAATTATCATTTCCTTGTTTTTCTTCATTCTCCCTTTTTCTTCTCCTTTCTTCCATTTGTCTCTCATACTCTCTTAGTTGTTCAGGAGTAGGTCCTCTGGATCCTCCGTCTTCAGCCATTGTAATTTGTGATTTGTCTAAGGTTTCTATCTCTTCTTCTTGTTTTAGTTCTTAAGGGAAAATTTGTTCAAAGATAGGTTGTTGGATTTTTGTACTACTCTCTTTTAATTTCCCTATTATAGAAGTCTCAGTTATATATCTTTTCTTTGCCTCATGAGCTAGTAGGATTTGTCTTCTAATGAGAGTAAGTCTTTGGCCTGATCTTTGTTTTTCCTCAAGTTTTTCCGCAATAACTTTTCCAGTTGGTGTTAAGTACTCAATCCTTTCTAATGGTTTTGCTCCTAATGGTGGGTTAGTTGTCGGTTGGGGGGTTTTTGTGAATCTTCCTTCTCATCCCTAAATCTAGAAATAAATAAACATGACTAAAATTTAAATTTAGATATATGTTTTTGTTGTTTTGTTGATTTTAAGTGTTTTTTTTAGATTTTTTAAAAATCTTTCTAGTTGCACTCCCCGACAACGATGCCAAAACGTTTGGTCTTTAATTACTAAGGTAAGTTAAGCTCTTAATTCTTTTATCAACCCGGGAAAGTACACTTAGAGGCACTCATCTAATGTATATAGATCTAGAAGGATTTGAGGTTCTAATGATGGCCTAGTGAAATGAAATTAACAGTGCTCTCTTACAAGAGGTCCTTCCTTGTCTTTCCAATCACTTAAGCTTCAATCTAGATGAAAACAAATCTAATAAAAATCTGATTGCCTAGGTAACAAAACAGAACATTAATGACTGGCTAAAAATCCTATCATTCCCTTACAAGAATCTTGCTCAATAGAATCCTTTCCCAATCATACAATCCAAAGTAATTTCAATAACTAACTAAATCAAACAGTGAATAAGATAAGTAATGTTGCAAACCAATAACAATTGAATCCTTTTACAAGAATCACTTATCAAACTGCAAATTGAATTTAACAATTACAAATTTGAATCACTTGGAAATCAAACCATGAACTATATTTAAAGTAAAAGCCAATAAGCAAATATGGAAATTGTATGACAACAAGCATATATATCAATTTTCAAGATCAAAATTGGTTGAATCCTTTTACAAGTTTATTTTCACAACAAATGCAAATCCTTTTCAATTGATAACTACAATAACATAACCTTTCCTATAGCTCATAAAATAACTTCTAACTTTCAAATCTAGATATGCAACTAGTAAATAAACTTGAAAACAGAGTGTACCAGTGTAGTGATGAGGGCCCTTCAACATTTCACAAGCACACTGAAAAAAGATTCCGAAGAGTATGACTATTGGATCTAGAAGCATAAACTCGATAGTGAAGTCTGTATTAAATCTAGAGATTAAAAATGCACAAACTATACTTTCATATGTTTAAAATCTAGCAAGAAACATAGTCTTCTCCAATAGGTTATTTATCATGAATCCTATAACAAAAGAAGCTATTCCTCCTCCATATTATCCTAACATAATTCTATTAATTACATCCAAGAAGGTCGAAATTGAATCAATTCCTTCATTTATGCAAAAATTCTCAAAATAGAAATTATTTTCTTCACAAAATCTGGAAATTCTGCTGAAGTGGTTGGGTTTGACCAGCGTTGACCGAACACCTATTTTCTTCAAAACCGAAATTGGATAGGTAATCCACCATTCGTGTACATTTTACTTCATGCCCACAATCTTCAAATTTGCCCACCTGCTACGCAACATGTCAAACAATGGAGCATTTACAAGAAGTCACAACTTCTTGTAATTTTATGAAAAATGTCATTTTTAACACAATAATTTCAAAAATTAATTTCAAGCTAAAAATAATGATAATGACAACATATCATTTAGTTTCTAAGGATTATAGCTGGAATATGAAGGTTAAATGGTCAAAAATGATAATCAAAAGAGGATTTTAAGTGGAATGGACAATCATAATTTGATACCAACACTTATGCATGTGTGTAGTTGGTTACGTATTTCTTATGCATGTTCATGTTTGCATGTGGTCAAGTGTACAATGATGTAGTGGTTGTTGTCATGCATGAGGTTGGGGTGTGTGTTGTTGTTGAGGTCATGCATTGATGACTGGACCCTAGTTATAATGATGGTTGCATGGTCATATTCTTATGTTTTATGTTTCTATATGTTGTCACAATTATGTTATGTGTGTATCACATTGATTTGTTGATCTTGTAGACAAGGTATCCTCCCCAAGCTATACTAAGGTACGTTGGTTTATTGTGATTTGGTTTAGCTGATATGATATACCTTGAAGGAAGAAATATCAAATGGCTAGCAAGATGGTTGACCACAAAGACTCTCCCTATGAATCAAAAGAGTAGTATGGTGTTGCGAACTCTTCTAATTTGGCAGTTACATTGATAAACTTAAAGGAAGATACGAGGAGTTGTAAGGTAGATAATGCCAGAATCATGCAGGAATAGGAGAAACAAGCAGAGGTAAATGCAATAATACTTAAGAGTTTGTCAGATTTGTAGTGACAAGGACCATGTCGGATCAGCTATGAGCAGGAGGATAAAACTAATGGGGCATATGGTAGTCGAACACATGGTGGTCACATGTTAGATAGAGATGACATAGTCAAAGATGGTAGATTGTTGGGCACTCTAGAAAGGAGAGGGGATAGAAACAGGTATGATTCTAATTCTGTTTCAGATAGGCATGATGATGATGATGATGATGATGATCATCATCATCATCCTTACAGGAGGAGTGGTAGGGGATATTTTCCAGGTGAGTTTAAGAAAGCAAAGGCACCCACATTTGATGGAGAGATGAAGAAACCATAGGATGCAGAGTCATGGTTTCTTGACATGCGGAAATTCTTTAGGCTGCATGACTATTAAGAGAACATGAAAGCTAGAGTGGCTACATTCAGTCTCAAAGGTCAAGCAAACATTTGGTGGGGAGATGTGAAGAATGTCAGATGTATTCATGAGGAGGATTTGACTTGGAGTGAGTTTGAGTGGTTATTCAAGAAGACATATTTGTCATAAATATACTTCAATGGCAGGGGGAAGGAATTTTATGAGCTAAAGATGGGAACCATGACAAATGATGAGTACACTATCAGGTTCTTGGAGTTACTAAGTTATGTGCCTTATCTCACGGAGGAGAAGGCCAAGATTCAGAGATTCGTTAGTGGATTATTGGTTGCATTCAAAGGTAGGATTGGATTCGATGAGCCTAGATCATTAGAGGAGGCCATTTGAAAGCTAAAGCATTACTATGAACAATTGAAACACATAAATGACATGAAACCAGATTGGAAAGGTAATGTAAAGAACAAAGGAAAATGGGACTAAAAGTGAGTAAGACCACAAGATTTGGGTAACAAGGAGAATGTTGCACTACCTAAGAGGTTCAATGCATCAGATAGAGGACAGGGACACAGATCTGAGGAGAATAATAAGGATCTTGTACGGTATTGGACTTGTGGAGGAGATCATCGCAGGAGGAATTGTCCACAGTACCAGAGTGGTAGGCCTAAGATATACTGTGCGTAGGAGACACAGATTATTGGAGATGTTGGTCAGAGTATTCGGCGTATCTATGCAGCATTGGATAAAAAACATGTAGTGCAACATGAATCTATCATTGAGATGGATGGTAAGCTTTGTGATCAAGTTATTTATATTTTGATTGACCCTATATCTAATTATAGTTATGCTACTCCTAACTTGGTGGATAAGTGTGGTTTGAGTAATGAATTGCATGAAAAGTCTTGGTTAGTGTAGTTGGCTATAGGTACGAAGAAGCAAGTTGATCACTAGGTGAGAGCTTGTGCATTTGATTTGAATGGTATGCCTACTGCAACACATTTGAATGCATTACCATTGGGTTCATACAATATGTTGCTAGGCATGGATTGGTTGTATCTTCATAGACCCAAGGTAGACTGTTATGAAAAAACCATTGAGTGTGTTGATAATAATGGGGAACCAAGAGTCTTGATGACATCTATGCAAGCAAAGCATAAACGCAAGAAAGGGTGTAAGTTATTTGCTATGCACATTTCTAGTGATAAAGGTAAGGAAGTTGAGGATGCAGATGTGTTGAGCAGGTACCCAGTTTTTTTTTGTTTTTTTCTCCACTCGAAAAATCGTAATCTTTCAGTAAACTTTGAAAAATTACATGTTATAGATGCTATTGCATATGTTTTATCCTTCCAGCCACTGAGGGCTCAGTCAAAATTTAAAGTTCACCAAAATCTTTGTGCTGCTCTGAGCTATTCTTCACCACGCAGGGTGTTCATTCATTTTCTTGATAAATATAAAAGGAGTCTGTTATATGACTGTATATATGCCACGTAGGGCATTTATAAAAACACATAAATATAGCATGTAAGATATATATACAGAGTTTATCATTGTATATTTCTCAAAAAATTACGAAAAACCAGTGATCAAGGGCTCTCAGCCATGTGGTAGTTCTGATCTATGTATGGTCGGTGATAGTAGCAATATTCATTTGTCCCACACAGTTCCTGGATCATCCACTCTCCTCTGGGAAGTGTCGTGGCCTCCTTGGATAGCCCGTCAGCATAGTTGTTATGTTCCCTGTAAATGTGATTGCATGTGATGATGTTAAATTGTGCCTTGAAAATATTTACTTCATCCAAAATATTACTAAGTGTGTGTGTGTGACAAACAATAATATTATTGAACCAATTCACAATGATCTTTGAGTCCCCAAAAATATTTCAACTCATGAAATTATGTCCCAATGAAAAATGCAGGAGGTGACGTAGGCTAATGAGTTCTGCATAATTGTTTGTTCCAACTCCTAGTCCCATCTTTACTTTGAAATAATGTTGGTCATTTAAGTAAAGGATCAAACCACCACCACATCCATGTTGTTGAGCCGCGCCATCAAAAAATGCCTAAGGTGTATTTTTATTAATAGGTGCAAGGGCATGAGGCCACCAGGGTCGAGATTGATGAGGTTTAGGCATCTCATTGTATGCTGATATAATGCAGGCAGTGATGTGTGGCCAACACATAGGTCTGTTGTCAAAAATAGAACGGTTCCGAGCCAGCCAAATATGCCAGCTGATGATCAGAGGAAGACGTTGTAATTTTGAACCCTGATGTTGATTGTACCAACTCTCCCATGCACTGCCGAGATCTTCTCCTACCCAATGCCCAGAAAAATGAATGGTAATGGAAATATTTTGCCAGAGGTTTATCAGAGATGTGCATTGCATAAATAGATGGGGGGTTGATTCAGATGAAATTTTGCTCAAGATACAGCAATTCGGCCCATGAAAGGTTTAATGAGTGAGATTCTCTCCCATTGGAACTTTGTCTCTGAGTATACACCAAAAGAATAGTCTGGTCCGAGGAGGCGATGTTAATTTCCATATACTCTTCCACCAGAAAGTAGTCTGCTCCGGTTGCTTATGGGAGATCAAGGATAGATATCCAGTCTTTGGAGAGTATATACCATTCTTCGCAAGACACCAGATGAGTTCATCAGGGCCCTCTTTTATCCTGATATGAGATTCACTTAATGCAGATATGTATTCATGCCATTCCTGGTGCCAACGTGGTGGTAAGTCAAGCTGCAAGGCTGATTTCCATCCTTGGGAGAAGATGTTGGTGTCTTGAGGGTCCACAATGTTTGCAATCACCCTGATCTCATGTGAATGAAGATGTTGTATGAGGTCCCTAGACAGCTGATGTCTACCTCCACCTCCAGTCCATGGATCCAAGCCAATGTGGGCCTTTGTTCCATCGTTTATTCTCCAGACAAGATTGTCCCTGATGTGAGGCAAGGAATGTAGCAGTGCCTTCCAGACTGATGAAATGCCAGATTTAGGCCAGCTCGGCAATCGAACCTAGTCCATGATGTGCTGAGGCCAAATATACTTATGATATGTGATAGAGGTCCATAGATTATGTCCTGTCAGCAGTGTCCAACCCATTTTTGTTGCCAGGGCTTGTGCAAATAAAGGAAGGTCTTTTAGTCCCCAACCTCCCCATTTCTTTGGCAGAGCAATCTTTTCCAGCTCACCCATGCAAAAATCTTTTTGTCTTTACTTCCATTCCAAAGATATATGTTACAGAGTTGTTGTAATCGAGCCAAAATGTTCCTGGGGATCCATGCAAGTGCCATCCAAAATACAGGTGTGGCCTCTAGTACAGATTTGATAAGAACAAGTCTACCAGCTCTGGATAAATATCTGTGCCTCCAGATTGATAGCCTATTTTCTAGTTTGGTGACAAGCCAAATCCAATCCACAATTTTCTGACTGAGAGGCTTTATCCAGCCTCCCAAGTATTTGAGACCCCTATCCAGGGGTTTGATACAATAAGGGAAATGCTTATGGGCAAGTTGAGACTCCTGGATGGAGGTTCGGGCTAAGGTAATGGTAGATTTTGCGTGATTAGCTAACATCCTAGTAGCCGCCGAGAAAAGTGAAAGAATTTTGGAGAAAGTAAGAGAGTCCCGAATACTCCCATCCAGAAAAATGAGAACATCATCCACAAATAGGAGATGGGTAAGAAAATAGGCATCAAATATCTTAAGACCACAGAAAGTACCATCACTCTTAGCCAAAGCAAGCAAGCAGCTAAGCCCATCCATGACAATAAAAAAGAGCAGGGGAGAGAGAGGGAAGCCTTGTCTAATCCCCCTCTTAGAATGAAAGAAATGGGAAGCTGAACCATTAATGAGGACACTGAAGGTAGGGGAGGTAATACAAGCCATAATCCAAGTGATGAAGTCATGGGGAAAGCCCAAATGAATAAGAAGCATCTTAATGTAAAGCTAACTGACACAGTCAAATGCTTTTGCCAGATCAATCTTAAGAATAATGCCCTTATGGTGTGTAGTCCAGATTGAATGAATCGCCTCTTGGGCCGAACCTATGGCTTCATGTATCTGACGATGTTCAAGAAAGGAAAATTGTTGGGGGACAATATGACGAGAGAGGATAGGGTGGAGTCGGTTTGTAATGATCTTGGAGATGATTTTGTACAAACAATTGCACAATGAAATGGTCCTGTAGTCATTGAAAGAGGAAGGGTACCAGATTTCGGTATGAGGGCAATAAAAGTCGAATTGATGGCATTGTACAGTGAACCAAACAATCTACATTCTTCCACAACTTTCAACAGATCTAGCCCCAGTAGGTCATAGAATGCAAGATAGAATTCTATGGTCCACCCATCCGGTCCCGGGCTCTTATCCTTTTTGAACCATTTCAACGTTCCTTCGAGTTCTCCAGTAGTCACCGGTATAATTAAATCCTTGGCCTCATCCTCATTAACAAATATGGGGAAATGTCCAGGCACATTGATGATATCAACCAGATTTGTACCAGGTGGGTTTTTGTATAGATTCCTGAAATGAGAAGAGCCGAGGTGGAAGAATTTGTTCAATGTATCAATAGCTCCTCCCTCTAGTAGAGATAAGTTCCATATGGTGTTTGATACCTTTCTACCTTTAGCATAATTTTGAAAGAATCTAGTATTGTCGTCACCTGCTTTCAACCATATGGCCCTACTCCTAAGTCTCAAGGATTCCTCTCTCTCTCCTTCATGATCTGAGCCTTCTGGTTCTCTAGCTCAATCAAATGTGATTTGTCTTCTATTTTTATAAACCCCAGGTTTCACTCATCAAGCAAAGAGCTCAGCTCAGATTCAATATGAGATAGTAGCCAATCCTCCCTCTGATGTTTCTGTTTTGCCCAATTAATAGAAAGATGCTCGAGCTTGGACAAGTTATGACAGAAACCTTTAGCCAAGGGGACAACCTATCAATCGGGTTGGCAACCCAGAATTCTGAAACCATGTTAATATATGCAAGGTCCTCTAACCACACATGGTTAAATTTAAAAGGGGCTTTAGGTATAGTATGAGGGCCCAAAACCTCCAGATAAATGGGGGAGTGATCCGAGATGCCCCCTGAGTCAACCCATTGTTTGTAGTGATGTAGATGCTGCATGAGGGGGCCCTTCATTAGAAATCTATCTAATCTTCGTGCAAGTGCAACATCACCCACCCTTCTATTCCATGATGTGGGAAGAGGTTTATTCATGGGGACATCCATTAAGTTGTGCTACTCGAGGAGGTTTGGCATATACCGCAAAATAGAATCCACTTGTACCATAGACCCCCAAGATTCACTAAAACGCAAGGAGAAATTGAGATCGCCTCCTAGGATGATGTGATCAGGGGAGAAAATCATAAGATTAAGCAGATGCTGCCAGAAATCCTCCCTCTGTTGACAGGGACCATAAATGTTTACAACCCTTAGGTTGGTGCCAAGCTCTGTCAAGAAAAAATCTAAGCCAATGAATCCATGGCCTCCCCATGATGCTAAAGCTATGATGGAACGGGGATTGTATCCTATGGCAAGACCCCTTGATCTCCCCACAACATCCATTGCCATAAAATTGCATCCAGGAGATAAAGATTTAAGGGAGCTGGTAATGTGATCAGCTGCACCTAGGGTTTCTTGGAGCAGGATAATGTCAATAGGATCAACCTCAAAGAGTCTGTGCAGGGCTAGTTTCTTGGAGGCACTAGCCATGCCTCTGCAGTTGAAAGATAGACACTTCATGGGGGAACCCTACCCGGGGTGTTCAATTCTCTAAGAACCCCATTGAGAGTGGACTGACAGCTAGAGGCGACCTCAGCCCCTACTCTTTTGATGGCTTTGGAGAGGTCTGATTTCCTCCCCTGAGTTGTCAGAATGGCTGAACTGTGTAGGCTGAGTCCCAAGCTAGCAAGAAGTGCCGGAGTACCGCTAGATAGGGTACAGGAGTGAAGGTTATAGTGATGAGATGATGGAGTCTTGTTGGAAGATAGAGAGGAGGAGGATGTGGATAACGAATGTAATGAGGGCGCGATGGTGGCAATAGAGGGAGGAGTAGCCATAGTGCAGTGCCACAAAAGTGATAATGGAGGGTGAAACAAATGATGTGCAAAAAGCAATTGAAGGAGATTGAGAGTTCAGAGGAATACCCGATGCTTTTGCGGCTTCAGCTGCAACCCAAGATCTGGTGAGTGGCGGCGAGATCGATCTTTGCACTTCGTCCACCGTCTTTGGGAGGGGATTGCTGGCTAGAGGGATTGGGCCCGGAACAGGAGAGCATTGCACAACCGATGAGTCAATTCTGGGAGGAGCAGGTGTCGCCTTTGGAGGGTCCTCAGGTTTCTTGATGAGAGGGAAATCTTTGAAAATGTGTCCCACCCTGTGACATCGCCGAAAATGGAAGGTAACACCTTCGTAGTCCAGGATCTAGACCCTGGTGAATTTCCCCCATTGAACTGTAATTTTCTCCTCCAAACCCTCATGAGTATCCAAGTGGACCAGGATGCGAGCAAGGGTTCTATTCTTTGATTGCACAAAAGTTCGATCATGGTCCAGATAGGTGCCGAGGGCATTCTCGATTCTGATGAAGACCTCCTTGCATTAGTACTGAAGTGGGAGCCCTGGCAAGTGCACCCAGAGTGGCCCAACCCCTATTTGCTCTCTCTCAGGGCCAAAGAAGGGGCTCCATCTCTTGAGGAGAACTGGAGCCATCTCAATGTGCCAGTACCTTGCGAGGACCAAATCCGTGTAATTTTCTTTCATGAAATATAGGGTAAACCAACCCTTGGGTAAGACCTACACCTCGGGCAGTTCCTTTAGCATTCCACCCCAAATCTCCCGGACCCATAGGGTGAGTCTGGCTGTCGAATATGCTTTGCCGCGAACATGCCTAACTAATATCATGCTAGCCATATATGCCGCTTCCCCAATAGCAAAGGTCTCGTCGAATCGAATGGTGATGTCCTTTGAAGTCGCCTTCACACACTTTGTCTTTCGCTTCCCAGTACGAGGTGCAGATGGGTGATCTGCCAACGGATCAGGTGACCCTTCCAAAAGGATATTTTTCGCAGACTTTACCTTTACGGCAGGGGTCTCAAAACATCTTGATGGTGAGTGTGCAGAAGAGGGAGGGTTTGGAGCCTCAGATGCGTGTATGTCTTTAAGCGGCGCGGTGAAGGAAGTCGAAATGGACAAATGGGTATTAAAGGAGGGTGGTGGAGGAGTGTTCACGGTAAGTATGTGTAGGGTAACAGGAGATAAGGGAGGGCAATTTAATGCTGGAGATTCAATGGAAAGTGACTCGATGAACAAAGGAGTAGTACAGTGCCCCGAAAAGGAAACCACCGGCAACGAAATAGACGAAGTAGGGTCGGGCGGGAGAATAGGGCCAGATGTCAGCGTAGAGAGGCTAGGGTTTCCAAAAATGACACGGTTAGGGTAGGGGTCCTCAGAAAAATCAAGCTCCTCGACTTCCATCGTATCACCCATGATGCAAGCAGTAACCAACAACGGAAAGAGATGGGCGCAGCTACAACAGAAACGGTGAGTGAAATTTGTTGGTCGACGGGTACCCAGCTCCAGTTGCTTGCAAAGCGTTGTAGTAAAACCTAGGGTTTTACCCTAAACCCTTACAGAAATCGCTTCTAATCGCCATCCTCCTTAGGAAATCTCCAATCCAGCAGGTACCTAGTTTTATAGTAGTTTAAGGATATATTTCTTGAGGACATTACATATTTTCCACCTCAGAGGGAAGTAGACTTTTCTGTTGAGTTAGTGCTAGGGGCAGCTCCAACACCAAAAGCACCTTACAGGATGAGTGCACCTGAGTTGGTTGAGTTAAAGTTGTAGCTGAAGGAAATGTTGGACAAGGGGCACATTAGGCTGAGTGTATCACCATGGGGTGCACCGGTGTTATTTGTATAGAAGAAAGATGGAACACTCAGATTATGCATTGACTACAAGAAGTTGAACAAAGAGACCATCAAGAACAGGTATCCGTTGCCGAGGATTGATGACTTGTTCGATCAACTGAAGGGAGAAGCAGTGTTCTCGATGATTGATCTGAGATCCGAAGATCATTAGGTACACATCAAAGAAGAGGACATTTACAAGACTGCGTTCAGGACTAGGTATGGGCATTATGAGTTTCTTGTAGTTCCATTTGGCTTAACTAATGCTCCAGCTACATTTATGTGCTTGATGAATAGTGTGTTGTGTCCACATTTGGATAAGTTTTTTATTCTGTTCATTGATGATATACTGGTATATTCTAAAAATGAGGAAGAGCATGCCGAACATCTAGCAACAGTGTTGAGATTGTTGAGAGAGCATCAACTGTATGCTAAGCTCAACAAGTGTAGTTTCTTTCAGACCAAGGTACACTACTTGGGGCATGTTGTCTCCAAGGAAGGCATTGTAGTAGATTCATAAAAGATAAGAGCCATCATGTGTTGAAAAATGCGCAACAAGAAATGTTAAATTTAGAATGTGATAAAAATAGACCTGCTAAAAATAGCATGTCTAAAAATAGCAGTTTGGCTAGTGAGGTCATTGGCCACATTGGGTGAGAGGTGAAACTGCTAAAAATAGAAAGTTCTAAAAATAGCATTTCTGGGTCCCCTCCTATTTATAGCAGTCCCTAGTCTATCTATAGGAAGTAAAATTAATTTTGGTCTTAACAGCAGTTGGAAATATTAATTAATTAATTCAGTTGAGTTAATTAATTATGGAAAATTAAAACTTGAAGTCTTTGTGAGATCAGCAATTATTTTCTCCTTGATTTAGCAATTTTATCCCTAATTAAAGGAATAAGGTTCAATTCTATAATGAAGATCAGTTACTTGTTTTACTTAGTCAAGTCCAGTTGATTATTTTAACAAGTTGGTAAAATAATAAAATAAGTTTGTTATGCTTGCATGCATGTGACAACTATTATTTTAGAATAGACGACATTCACTCATGGTAACTGTTGCATTCAGTTCTGTCAGAGACCCAATTGAGATCAGATGTGGGACAGTGTACTATCAGATGCTTGGATATTTCTAGTAAGTATTCCTTGCATGGAGAAGGATCTATTATAGGAGATTGGAGGACTTGTGGCCTATATATTGAGGCCTAGGTAGTCCACAATTTTTATCTTCTGATTGAAGATCATCAGAGCATAGAGAGAGCATGATAGCTATTGAGCTTATTCTTTTTGTATGTTGAAGAGGATTTCCACTTGATTGATAATACAGTGTTGGGGTTTTATGCTATTGCTTTCTCCAGTGATATATTCTGTGTTATGTGATTGATTCCTTCTTATCAGTTATATGTGTTCATGCTTGATGTTCCTCATGGTTGATTAGGTTCCGTAAAGTTTATGGTAGATGTAGATCTAGTATCATGCTTTAGTACATTGCATATATCAGTTTGATCTACATGTGAAATTTCTACATGATATCAGTGAGCTAGCTGATTTGTAGAGAAAATCCTACATCATGGAGTGGGTAGCTCCTAAGAATGTGGATGAGGTGTGATCCTTCATGGGTTTGGCAGGCTACTATAGGAGGTTCATCAGGAACTTTTCACAGATTTCTTATCTTATCACATCATTCAAGAGGAAAGGTAAGAAGTTTGAATGGATAGAGGAGTGTGAGGCTAGTTTTGAGTAGCTCAAGTAGTTGTTGACACATGCACCAATGTTAAAAATTGCAAATCTAGGCAAAGAGTTTATAATATGCACAGATGCTTGCAAGAGAGGACTTGGTGGATTCCTTATGTAGGATGGATAGATGGTATGTTATGAGTCGCAAAAACTGAATGAGCATAAGCATAATTACCCCAAGCATGATCTTGAGTTAGTAGCGATTATACATGCATTGAAGATGCAAAGACACTATCTTCTGGGTAGGAGGTTTATATTGATGAGTGATCACATTGGATTGCAATATCTATTTGACCAATAGAATCTAAATGGTAGGCAAACTTGGTGGCTGGCTATGATCAATGAGTTTGATTTCAAGATCTGATATATCAAAGGTAAAGAGAACATAGTGGAAAATGCTCTTAGTAGGCGGATACAGGTAAATCAATTAGCAGCTAGGAGCTCCTATGGGACAAATCTACAGGATATAATCTTGCGGGCATGATAGTAGGATGACATATATATGGATATTGTGCACAAATTTCAATAGAGTACTAGCATAGGTATAGGTACATGTGAAGGTACATGTTTAGGTACATGTAGTGGTGCAAGTAAAGGCACAGGTACATGTAGTGGTACAGGTGCAGGTGCAGGTGCACAGGATATGGATTATTGTTTTACAACATATGGATTGGTCCGATTCAGAGATAGGATATATGTGTCGAATAACGGTGAGCTCAAGAAGGTGACCTTGAGGAAGTTTCATGCGAAACCTTATTCAGGTCACCCAGGCTACCAAAAGACACTGAAAATAGTGAAGAGATTTTATTATTAGTTGAATTTGAAGAGGGATGTAGCAGAGTTTGTGGTTAGATGTTTTGATTGTCAGCGTGTAAAGGCAGAGTGTAAACATCTAGGTGGATTACTACAACTGTTCGCGATCCCATAGTGGAAATGGGAAGTCATTCCACAGACTTCATTATAGATTTGCAGAAGGCAATGAGTCTGCAACATGATTCCATCATGGTTATTATGGGTATGTTGACGAACGTTGCATATTTCATTCCAGTGAAGTCTACATTTTCAGCTAGTGATGTAGCACAGGTATTCATCCGAGATGTGGTCAGATTGCACGGTGTTCCGAAGAAGATTATTTCAAACAGGGATGCAAAGTTCACTTCCAGAGTTTGGAAGGAGTTATTTGCAGGTTTGGGCACAAAGTTGGCCCGCAGTACGACTTATCATCCACAGACAGATGGATAGACAGAGAGGGTCAATAGGATATTGAAGGGCATGTTGAGGATGTATGTGATGCATTAGCAACAAAGTGGTCAATAAGATATTGAAGGGCATGTTGAGGATGTATGTGATGCATTAGCAACGAAGTGGGAAGAGTACCTTCCATTGGTAGAGTTTGCGTACAATAATGGGTATCGGGATTCTTTGAGAATGAGTGCTTTTGAGGCATTGTATGGATGGAATTGTAACACTCCCATCAGTTGGAATGATCCAGTTAATTGAGTATTGATTGGAACCGACATGTTGGTAGACATAGAACAAGAAATGCAAGTTATAAAGAAGAATATGAAGGCAACATAGGATAGGCAGAAGAGTTATGCAGATAGGAACATGTTTTTCAAGGAGTTCCAAGTTGGGGAACAAGTGTATTTGCGCATCAAACCAAAGAAAATATCCTTGCGGATTGGATCATGTGCCAATCTTGCACCACGGTTTTGTGGACCCTTCAATATCATTAAGAGTATTAGGCCAGTAGTCTATCGACTTGCACTGCCTCCGACAGTGAAAGTCCATGATTTTTTCCATGTGTCCTTACTTAACAAGTATGTTAAAGATGTTGATCACATGATTGACTGGTCTGTATTGCAGGTGGAACTAGATGGAGAATTCCAGCCAGGGCCTTAGTGTATATTGCAAAAAAAGGATCTCATGCTTCGAAATCGAGCAATTGAGAAAGAGAAAGTGCAATGGAAGCACTTTGTGCCTAATGAAGCTACTTGGGAGATGGTAGATTAGATGCGAGCTATGTATCCTTCCTTGATTTTCGGTTGAGGCAAAGCAATTTTAGCTTGGTGTGATTTTGGTATATGTTTTGGTGATGTTGGTTTATGTACATATGTATATGGATGTAAATACCACCATGAGTTATGTTATAAAGCTGCAATAAGCGATATGGGTGTCATGTCATTATGATGATATGTTGTTATGTTTTCATGTTGGTTTGCTTCTCAACAAGATGATCATTGTAAATACTGCATCGAGCTATGTTACAAAGCTCCATCAACAATATATTGTGTTTATAGGTGTTGTTGAACACCGAGGACAGTGTTCCCCCAAGGGGGAGGGTTTTGTAACAACCCTGGTGAAAATTCCATGCAATAAAAGTAAATAAAAGAAAAATAATAACCATGGACGATGGGAAACTTATTCCAAGTTGAATGTTGGGCAGAATCCTAGTGATGGGGATCACTTGTGATTGTTTATGGCTAAGGAAATTGCCAAAGGCAATGGCTAAGGCTTTGGAAAGGCAAAAGGGCATTTTTGGCACATTTATTTATGAAAATAATGGAAATTAGGAGAAAAGGGAGGTGAAAGGTCATAGGTTGCATGTGAGGAGGAAATTGAAAGAAAATAATGGAAAATAAGAGTGTGATAGCTGCGGTGAGTCAAGGAAGGTGCATGGGAGGTTCTAACACATAGTGAGTGAGGTGAGTGCGCCCCTTGGAAACCTGTAATAGCACTCAGATTAGAAGGGAACACACGAGAAAAGATGCATCACCAGATGGAAAGCAAGATAGTGTGCAATCCAAAGTGATGTTCAAACCAACAACACATCTACAACAAGATTCATACAAAATAGTTCATACACAAATGCGTAAGTTAAATACCATACATTGCTACAACAACCAAAATAGTCCAACTACAATAACAACATATGCATGAAAACGTGTTGGCTATGTTATATTAAGAAGTGTAAGTTCCAGTCATACAATACATCCATGCACACCCACTAGTTCCAATAGTGGAACATTACAACCACAATTGCTCGCTCCTCCAAAGAGATATACTAGCTCTGCGTAGTGGAGAAGCCAAGGCACATTACAATACTGTCCAAGCTTTCTCTAAAATACTCCTATAGAAGCTTGGCTGACCAAAAGCCCTTACAATGACTTATGAGGGACTATTTATAGCAAAGGGTGGGGTGGCCCTTGACATTCCCCTTTGTGACAATTCATCTACCTTCATGACTCTTCATCTACCCTATGACTATTACATCCACTATCGACACTTGAACTTACACTTGACAAGATGTTACATACAATATTCACATGTACCCATGGGAGACAAAATGGCTTGAGAAAGCCATGCAAGACATCACTAACACTCAGACCATTCTGGTGAGAACAACTCTTGACATCCTTGTGATGGTCGATGGTGGCAAACTGATGCTAATATTGTTCGTTTATGATGGTGTTCATGCGCTTAATGGTGACATCTTACTGAAGCAAACTCTTGCCTCCATATCATCTGGGTACACTGATATGGCTCCTTCGTCCAACTCGTCTGACAGCATACGCATGGTCGTCCTAATGTGACCGAACCGGAAACATGTTAATGCATAGTGTCTGCGCCGATCTCCAAGCATGTGTTGGTGGCCTTGAGCATCAACTTGTCAAAATGCATGTTCAACTCCATTTGGACTTGCTTCTTGTCTTTGCCTCGATGAGTGTGCCAAATGGGTGGGATCGAATGCATGTGCACAATGACATGCATGCTACTGAATTCCCTTGCATGCGATCAACAACACTGCTCACCTTGTTTGCTCTATGCTAGCTACTGGGATGGATCTATAACTTGTATGAGCACAATTTCATTTGTGAATGCATGTTGCGCCCCTTGCTGTACCTGTTCCTGCTACAACTCATTCTCTCGTCTATGCAACTCCTGTTCTTCCTTGAGTTGTTGCTTCACCACATGCAAACTCCTTCTCTATTATGTTCTCTACCTTCGTGTGATCTTCATGTCACATCGTTACCACATAGCCCAAGTCTCAAAAGTTGCTTTCATCACAAGTGGATCTGCTTGAACTTGCAACTTTGTTCCGCCTATGTGTTCTCAACAACCTTCCTCTTGCATTCGTTGCATCTAGTATGCTGCCTTTAGCTATTGTTGATGGTGCTACGTGCTATGATACTGTTGTCATCATATCTTGATGTCATTGTGTACGAATAACTTGATGTCTTCGTAAGGAGGCAAGTTCATAGACACTTGATCGACTGCATCCCCAAGTGTGCTTTAAATAGTGTCTTCGACTTTGCTCTCCTGGAAACCATTGTACCTGGGCTGCTGAGAGGCAGATGAACACCTATGATACCTGGAGACATGGAAACACTCATGGTAAGAAATATGTCAATCTAAAACCAAAATGAACTTGATAACTGACTTGCAACATACTTGTGTGACTGATCATGAAGGTTGCGCAATTTTTGCCGGGAGGTCGGGAGACTGACTGCCAAAACTGTGCAAGGCACAATCCGGGTTGTCAGGAGGTTGACTGACTGCTGGAACTATGCAATGCACAGTCCAGCCTGGCCTGTTGAGGATTGAAACTGCGCAATGCAAAATTTCAGTTAGCAGTGACATGTAACCAATAAACTGCATTGTGCAGTTTATGGGGTCAGCATGACATTGCCTCCAATAAATGTGTAATGTGAGCCTAGAGGTCAGTGCCTGGCTAGACTTGCATAATTTTTGGAGGGAAGGGAGAGCCTTCGCTTTTAGAAATGCACAGTGCTAGCCAGGCAAGACATGGTCTGGGCCAAGGCAGCCCAGTCTGATTGACGGTGACTGAAAACATGAGAAGTGTGAATGCATGATGAGATGAGTGAAAATAAGAGAGAATGATCATTCATGCAAACAATAAGCGTAGGATTCAGAAAATGGGAAAGCATGCATGTGTGTGAAGCGAGTCACTGCAATGACGATCGTTCGTGCAAAACAATGTCATGCATGCAATAATAGTGAGATGCGAATGAAAATTGAAACGGTGCTTCTACAAGCTAACATGCAGAAAAATGACATCAAACACTCACTAAAATCAAGCACACAACAATGACACAAAGCGAAACACAAAAAGCGATAGAAATGCAACACAATACATGTAAGGCGGGCTTGCCCCAAAACATCTGACCTAAATGTGCCGACAACTCCTAGTTGCAATGTGGGATGTCAGAGCTGCAAAGTTGATGTGAGGAATGAGATCTACAGCATCTGGTTGATGAGTTTTGATAAAATTGAGGTTGCGACGTGCATGCCACAAATCTAGGAAATGCGACACTTAGTGGGAGGTTTTTGAAATGATCCTTGCATGTAACCTCTAGCTGCTAAAAGTATATCCCTGAATCAAGGGATGCCTTTGCATGCTACCTTGGGAGAAGTAGGCCATGCATGCAAATAAGTTTTGCTTGGTCCCAGAGGGAACCGGTCAACTCAAATGCACATGGAATAGTCTACTCAGTTGGGAGGAAAAAATGCGCATTTATGGGAGGTTGCTGGGTTGGCTGGCATAGGGATTGCACAATTTCTTGGTAGAGCAGCTGACTGCTGCCCAAAATTGCGCAATTTCTAGGCTAAGTAGTCTTGCTGGGAGGAATTGTGCAATTTTTCCAGTGAACAGTGACAGGGACATTTGCGCAATTTTGGAGCCCAGCAGGCTGCCAAACAGATTTGGGCAATTTATGGAGGGAAGGTTGTCTTCCCTTCAGAATTGCACAATTTCTTAAGGGAGTTGCTTAGCCTGCAACTGGACCAAGTCTGATGAAACAACCTGTGAGGGGGATGCAACAAGCTTTGATGGACAGGCTGTCGTTCTGCAAGAAAACCACTGAAGCTTCTGTACTTGACAAGGCAAGACATGCTGTTGTGAAAGGTTGGTAGAGAGGCTCCAAAATGAAGCTAAGGAAAAATTTTGGAGGGTGGTTGTAGCCGCTACAACACTTGGCGACACGCTAGTAGAACTCCAGTTCTCTGAATGGACCTTGATTGTGAAAAACGAGTCTAACACCTCTGGAAGTATTGTTCAGTTCTCATTTTGTCTTGGTTTCCAAACTTGCTTTATTGCAAGGTGTAGCATCTGCCAAGATCTTGGTCGATTGACACACATTCCAAGCCAAGTCAACACAATTGTTTCTATTGGTGTTGAGGGGTATATTGGTGCACAAGCAGTATAGTCGTTAGAGTCTTAGTTTCATCTCTAGTGTTGCTTCGCTGCCAACAGGCTTGGACATTACCCCGATTGAGTCACACATGAACACAAGCATCGCTCCACTACTAGCAAGCCTGGTCAGTACCCCGACAAAGTTACTTGGATCCCCTCTCTGTGCAGGAAACCTTACTCTTCTTTCGCCTTATTCATTTTTTCATAAATGTGCATAACACTTATTCATTTTAGAGGCAGAAGATGGATCCCGACTTATTAAGAGCAGAAGAGGTTATTCCTTTAGAGAAGTAATTTATTATATACCTCTGATGTGCCTGTTAAGGTTTTCCCCCTCACCTTACTCTACTTGACTGAGCTGACAAGGGTTAACCCAAAAACAACCGACTAGAGTAGGTGACACTAGTTAGCGTGCAAGCGTTGTGTTTTCACCAAGGTTCATTTCGAACAATACATATTTTCCATCAATATGTCATGGACTAAAATTAACAAGTTCTTCATAGAGAGGTAGGATGACAGATAACCAAGTAGTGATAGCTGCACAAGGCCTCTTGTACTCTACCCAGCTTGTTTCAAGAGTCATGCATGGTTTTATGCGAAACTAAGCTATGAGCAAAACAAGCAAACAAACAACAAAGAAAAGCAGAAGTATAAATAAATGCGAAAGCAAAGTGAAAGAAAACACTACTCCTACTCCTAAGCTAACAATGCATGGGCCTGATCACGTGAAGTGATGCTTCCAATGCAGCCACTGGTGCATTGGTTGACCCATGTTGGTGAAGGCATGGTTTGCAAACAACACAGCTGTGCGAACCAACATACATGAAAGATATAACAATGAATACAGACACACTCCAAGCTTACAAGCATCAACGAAACAAAATTGAGTGAAAGAGCATGACATGTAGTCCGTGGACATACCATGATGCTGTGTGACACTACGTGTAGATGTTAAGCACATAGAAACTCTTGAATATGACATGAAAGCACACGTGAGGAAGGTAAACCACTTACATTGTGCAAGCATGTTTGTTGAGTAAGATTCCTCCAATGCATGAGCGATGGGATCGTGTAGTTCGAGTGGAGGAAGTGAAATCTGAGTGTTGGATTGATCTTCAATGCATACAGATGAGTGATGATGAGCCTCACATGTTTGAGCAATTTACTGATGAGAAGTGAAACCAACCTTAGGACAACGAGGGCCTGACATAACCATCAGCTCGGGTTGAAGTGCCTCGACAGTCTGCGAGGTTTCTACTTCGTTGATAGATGGATCATCATAGACCAGTGGCTTAAATGGATTAACAATGAGTGAATCAACATCGTGATCGGATGATGAGGTAAAGAGATGACAATCAAGATCAGAAAACTCAAGATGTTGGTCGACATCCTCATGATTTAATGAATTGCACAGAGGGGTAGATGAGAAGCAAGAATTTTCATCCTCTGCATTTCCTGAAAAGATATATGAAAGATCAAGTGGATGTTCAAAGAATGATTGGTCCTCTTCATTTTCAGATGGCAGACTGACATCCTATGTGTTCAGCGAATGATCAATAATGGGTGCTTCCATGGACGGAGATACACATGAAAAATCCGGGATGGCAAGATTGCCAAGGAGGTCAGGAAAAAATGGAGGAGGTACGGACAAACAGGGATGGTCCTCTGCTGCCAGTGGATGTTCAAGCTCCCAGTCATAATCTTTGTGAATGACTGTGCATGTTGGTTGTGCAACACCCACTTTGTCGACAGATAGATCCTAGTTCAAAACAGTTGTAGAGTCAAGAATGGAAGAACCCAATACAGTGCAATCGAGAGGATGATCAGAATACGAGGATGGAGGTTGAAGTAAGAAATACATGTGATAACCCATGGGATTCTCAACCAAGTTTGTGTGAAAATCGGAAGGAGCAATGTCGGGAGGATGTGATGGTTGAACAAATGTGTGTTCATGCTCTCCCGCATCACTTTGCGATGGTGGAGCTATTTGATGAGGGGCGGCGAACAGTCACTTGTGACAGTGACCGTGTCCATCTGTGATTGTGCAACTCGATCATCGAAGTATGCTAAGTGGGGTTTGAGCTTGAAATTCTTCTTGGGATTGATAGATTAAATAAGGAGATATTCAAATTTGTCCATGAGATATTGAAATTTCATCTGACTTTTCGGGGCTTCAAACATGAATAGATGAAAGCGATCCAAAAACTCCATAGGAGATTCATGCGGGGCCTTCTGTTGTTTTAACAATTTTTTATCAAGTAGTTCAGGATCAAAATGGTGGAAATATATTTGATTAGATTGCTAAACTGCTTGAATGAGTGCATGGAGTTATGAGGTAGTGTGCCACACCATTGTGATGGGTGGTCGTGAAGTGTGTGCGCGAGCAACAAACATACCTCTATTTCATTAAAATCTTCCATGCCCTCCATGAGAGCATGGAAGTCATCTAAGTGCTCAGGCCAGGCCACTTCGCCTTCACCATCATACGTGATTTGTGACAAGTGATACCTGAACTCCCTCTCGATGTGAAAGATATGTCTGTTGGACAAACATTTCGAAGGGCGAACTGTAACAAAATCCATGATAGATGTGTGAAAATTCAAAACAAATGATGAGGGATCAGCTTGTCATCTGGCCCTCCTTCTAGTGCCATAAATGTTGACGGTGTTGGACCCACCAACATGTTAGGGGATCTCCTTGGTAAGAAGTCCCAATTAGACCTCAGACTATTTGGTTTAGGAGTCCCAACAGCGGGTCGTATGATAATGCCTTGACCGTTCACACAAAAGCAAGTAAGATGTCCCTGTTGGTAGCAAGGGTGTGACAGTTGCAGCGAGTCAAGGAAGGTGCATGAGAGGTTCTAACACATGGGGAGTGTGCCCCTTGGAAACCTGTAATAGTACTCGGCTTAGAAGGGAACACACGAGCAAAGATGTATCACCGGATGGAAAGAAAGATAGCGAGCAATCCTAAGTGATGTTCAAACCAACAACACATTTGCAACAAGATTCATGCAATTGCATACAAAATAGTTCATACACAAATGCGTAAGTTAAATAACATACATTGCTACAACAACCATAATAGTCCAACTATAATAAAAACATATGCATGAAAACTTGTTGGCTATGTTACATTAAGAAGTGTAAGTTCCAGTCATACAATACATCCATGTACACCTGCTAGTTCCAATAGTGGAACGTTACAGCCAAAACCGCCGGCTCCTCCAAAGAGATATACTAACACTCCGTAGTGGAGAAGCCAAGGTGTGTTACAATATTGCGCTTTCTCTAAGATACTCCTTTCGAAGCTTGGATGACCAAAAGCCTTTACAATGAGTTATGAGGGACTATTTATAGCAAAGGGTGGGGTAGCCCTTGACATTCCCCTTTGTGACAGTTCATCTACCCTATAATTGTTACATCCACTATTGACACTTGAACTTACACGTGACAAGACGTTACATACAATCTTCACATGTACCCATGTGACACAAAATGGCTTAAGCAAGCCATGCAAGACATCACTAACACTCGGACTGTTGTGGTGAGACCAACTCTTGACATCCTTGTGATGGTCGATGGTGGTGAACTGATGCTAAGCTTGTTCGTCCGTGATGGTGTCCATGCGCTTACTGGTGACATCTTGTTGAAGCTAACTTTTGCCTCCATTGCATCTGATTACATTGATACGACTCCTCCATGCAACTCGTTTGATAGCATGCACATGGTTGTCTTGGTGTGACCAGACCGACAACATGTTGATGCATAGTGTCTGCGTTGATCTCCAAGCATGTGCTGGTGGCCATGTACATCGACTTGTCAAAAGGCATGTTCAACTCCAGTTGGACTTGCTTCTTGTCTTCGCCTTGGTGAGTGTTCCAAATGGGTGGGATCACATCCGTGCGCACAATGAAATGCATGCTACTGAATTCCCTTGCATGCGATAAACAACATTGCTCACCTTATCTACTCCATGCCAGCTGCTGGGATGAATCTATAACTTGTACGGGCGCAGTCTCATCTGTGAATGCATGTTGTGCCCCCTGTTGTACCTGTTTATGCTGCAACTCATTCTCTCATCTATGCAGCTCCTATTCTTCCTTGAGTTGCTGCTTCAGCACATGCAACTCCTTCTCTATTCCATTCTCTGCCTTCACACGATATTCATGTCACACCGTCACCTCATAGCCCGAGTCTCCAAAGTTGTTTTTATCACAAGTGGATCTACTTGAGCTTGCAACTTTGTTTCGCCTGTGTGTTTTCAACAACCTTCCTCTTGCGTTCGTTGCATCCAGTATGCTGCCTTCAACTATTGTTGGTGGTGTTGCTTATTGTGATGCTGCTGCCGTCATATGTTGATGTCCTTGTCTACGAATAACTTGATGTCCTTGTCTACGAATAACTTGATGTCTTTGTGGGTAGGCAAGTTCATAGACACTTGATCGAATGTATTCCCAAGTGTGCTCTGAATAGTGTCTTCAACTCTTCTATCTTGGAAACCATTGTACCTGTGCTGTTGAGAGGCAGATGAACACCTGTGATACCTGGAGACATGGAAACACTCATGGCAAGCAATCTGTCATTTGAAAACCAAAACGGACTTGAGAACTAACTTGCAACATACATGTGTGATTGATCATGAAGGTTGCGCAGTTTCCCTCGGGAGGTCGAGAGATTGATTGCCAAAATTGTGCAAGGCATAGTCCGGGCTATTAGGAGGCTGACTGATTGCTAGAACTTCGCAATGCACAGCCCATCTTGGCCTGCTGAGGATTGAAACTGCGTAATGCACAATTTTGGTCAGCAGTGACATGCAACTAGCAAACTGCATTGTGTAGTTTTTGGGGCCAGCAGGACACTGCCTCCAAGAATTGCGCAATGCAAGCCTCGAGGTCAGTGTCTGGCTAGACTCGCACGATTTCTAGAGGGAAGGGAGAATCTTCACTTTCGGAAATGCACGGTGCTAGCTGGGCAAGGCACAGTTCGGGCCAAGGCAGCCCAGTTCCGCTGACGGTGACTGAAAACATGAAAAGTGTGAATGAATGATGAGATGAGTGAAAACAAAAGTGAATGATCATTCATGCAAACAACAAGCACATGATTCAAAAAATGGGAAAACATGCATGTGTGTGAAGCGAGTTGCCGCAGTGATGACCATTCGTGCAAAACAGTGTCATGCATGCGGAAAAAATGATATGCGAACGAAAATTGAAACAATGCTTCTACAAGCTAACATGCATCAAAACGACAACAATCACGCTTTGAAAACAAGCAGACAAAAATCACACAAAGTGAAACACAAAAAGCGATAGAAATGAAACACAAGACATGTAAGGTGGGCTTACCCCAAAACAACTGAGCTGGATGTGCCAACGACTCCCAGATGAAATGTGGGATGCCAGAGATGCAAGGTCGATGTGAGGAATGAGCTCTGCAATGTCTGGTTGATGAGTTTTGATAAAATGAAGGTTGCGACACGCATGCCACAAATCTAGGAAAAGCGACACTTGGGGGGAGGTTTCTGAAATGATCCTTGCATGTAACCTCCAGCTGCTAAAAGTAGAATCCTGAATCAAAGGATGTCTTTACATGCTGCCTTGGGAGAAGTAGTCCATGCATGCAAATCAATTTTTCTTTGTCCCAAAGGGAACCAATAAACTCAACTGCACATGCAATAGTTTGCTCAGTTGGGAGGAAAAAAATCACATTTCTGGGAGTGAGTTGGGTTGGATGCTTAGAGGGATTGCGCAATTTATGGGCATAGCAACTAACTGCTGCCCAAAATTGTACAATTTCTGGGTTGAGTAGTCCTGCTAGGACGAATTGCACTATTTTTCCGGTGAACAGTGACAAGCAGATTTGCGCAATTTTGGAGCCTAGCAAGCTGCTAGACAGAATTGTGCAATTTTTGGAGGGAAGGCTGGTTTTCGTCCAGAATTGCGCAATTTCTTGAGTGAGTTGCTCACCCTGCAGCTGGACTAAGTCCAGCGAAACAACCTGTGAGGGGGATGTAACAAACTTTGATGGAAAAGTTGTCATTCTGCAAGAAAATCACTGAATCTTGTGTACTTGACAAGGCAAGACATGCTGCTGTGAAAGGTTGGTAGGGAGGCTCCAAAACGAAGCTAAGGAAAAATTTTGGAGGGTGGTTGTAGCCACTACAATAGTTTCCTTCACTAGTTTTGGCATGCATGGCATATGCATGTGGTTTGTTGGTTGTGAGCTGTCATTGGCATGCAGGATGGTCGGGATTGACAATGGATTTCCTAGCCTTGCCATTTCCTGGATAGCTATGGAGTTTGTGGGTTTATTTCCTTATTTGTTTTTGGTTGTTTCTCATGTTTCCTTAGCTTGGGTTGAGTTAGTAGTTCCTGGAGCCTTGGTTGGAGAAACACTCTGGAGCCCTGTAACAACTTGGGTTGAGTTACTAGTCCCGTAGCCTTGGTTGGATAAACACTTTGGAGCCCTTTGTGGGTTGAGTTACTAGTCATGTAGCCTTGGTTGGACAAATGCTCTAGAGCTTGGCAACAACTGTGGGTTGAGTTACTAGTCTTGGAGCCTTGGTTGGAACAAACGCTCTGGAGCCCTAGATGGCTGGGATAGAGACCAATCTAATGATGGTTTTGTGATGTATGACTGTGAGGTGGAATCACTATTTGATGGGTTGAGGTGGTTGGCCTCTGGAAGCCCTGGATGGTTTTTTAATGGTTCTATGAGATCCCACATTCATGCTTGGAATATGGCACGGGGGTGAATTATTGAAGAGAAATTTGGCTCAACCATTCTACAGTCAGGTGGAACATGGAAGTCCAATCCTGGGTTTTGATTTTGTATCATTAATAAAAGGTTATTTCTCCTTGTATTTCCATGAGCATTTTGATGTATTATATGTGGTCTACATGGCTGTACTTTCATGAGTATTTCTGCTGCTATTATGCTGGTTATGTATGTGTTTTATGACAACATCTATCTATGGCTTTCACCATGTTTTTATTTGTAATTGAATGATCAATGTATCTATTACCCAATGGATGGAATGAAAGCTGATGTGTCGAGTCATCAATGGTTCTTAGCGATTCTCAGCTAAGTATGAGACCCCTACGCTCAAAACTGTTATTTACACCTGTAGTTTACATATTCGTGATATGTTTGATGAAATGCTCGTCATGGCTAGTAAGGGTCCAGTCAAGGTCTTAAACAAGTATTTTCTTTAATACTATCATTTCCATGTTGTTTTACTGCTCTGAAGAGATGGTTCAATTTTGGGTAGTGACCTAGGATCTAGGCCTGAAAAAATGGCTCAAATCCTGGGGTCACTGGCATAACACTGACATATTTAGTCTCTAGTCACTGGCAAGCAAGCCTGTAAGAGTGACTTTGGATTTTTGGATGTTGTCATGCCTATAGCATGAGAGCGATTGAGGTTTAAGTTGTCCAAAAGTTCAGTGAGACCCAAGGGCAAGTTGTCTAAAGTATTGAATTGGTTTGTGAGGGTCCTAAAGCTGATGTTGAATGTCTGTATGGTGTGTTTCCGTTAGTTCCAATTCCTTAACGTGACTTAGGAGGTTGAATCATATCATAGTGGCCTCTTTTCGCATGTTTATCTTGGCTGGTCAATTACTTGGGTAGATGTGGAAGGAGGGTGTTACATCCTACTTGCTTGCTTCATCCTCTAATTGCTTTTGCTACTCTTTTTCCTCAAGCTACTTCTGTTGTTCTTCCTCTTCCTTTTTTTTTTTTCCATATTTCATCCTGATGTTTCCTTCTGGATTCTTCTTCTTGCTCATTCCTAGTCTAGTCTTTTTCTTTCTTTCTCAACTCTTCTCGTTTTTGCATATCTTCACTTTATTTCCTTTCCTGTTCTTCTTCCTGTTTTTGCATATTATTTTGTCTCTCTTCTTCTTCCTGCTGCTTTATTCTTGATTCTTTTACTCCTTTCTCCTCTTTTCTACTACAATGGTTGCTTTAATAATAATGGGATGTTATTTGAACTTGCAACTCCTCTCTACTCCAGGATTATGCACAACTTTCCTCTTATACTGGTAATGCTAACGAAGTGGGAACTTCTTACTTATTCCCTTCATGGAAAATATCCTACTCATGAATTGCATTGGAAGGGCCTCCCTCATTTCCTGGTGCATGTGCTCGGGAGGCATCATAATAATCTTTGATATTTTCTTCCTCCTTCTTGGAATAAGAGTCACAAGGCTAGGCATAGTGTAACCTGACACAACGTATTTTACACACTCCTCTAAGATCATATCTGCGGAAGCTCATCTCACCTGACTTAAGGTTGATAAGTTCCTCAACTTCTGCTTCTATAGCCTTTAATCTTTTGAGTTCAAAGAATCCCACTTGCAGAGGAAAGGAAGGCCAAGGTGCTTTCTTCTTCTTCTGCAACAACTGAGACAGACTTGTGCTAAGATGATAAATGACCTCGTGCATGACCACTTTATCTATCACACACCTTGGAAAAATACATGGAGGATTCTAAGAACTGAACACTCTAAGGCCTGTGCCCTAGGGTGAGGTAAACCAATTTGCTATCTCGACAACTACTTTCCTAGTCTCATGGGACATGCAAGGGGCTTCTTCCTCAAAGATCATATGGTATAAAACCATGAATAAGTGCTCAACAAGCTTATCATACACTCCTTTGTAGATGTACTCTGACAACAATCAACAATACACATTTATAGGGAGCTCTCTTGGGGTCCACCTCCATTCTAGCCTTGGGAATTCACGGTGAGAACAAATACCATCCAGTAAGTAGGCAAACATGAAAACTATGGCTTCTAGCTCTATGGAGGTTCTTTTGCCTTGTTTAAATTAGCTTTCAGATGTTGGGACAAGAAATTTTCCCAATTGAAAGGTTTCACTTTTGTGATGAGAGGACAAAGCATGAAGATCCATCCTTTGTCGAAGGATTCAATATTGTTTCGTCTATAGATCCTGCAACACATAACCATCAAGTACTAGTAAATTTTTCTGAGAGACTTAAACTTGTAGGCACTATCATGCTTCTCGCGAAACTTTGTTGGTTCCTACCACCATGACTTGATTACTTCTCTAGTGTTCAAATAACCCCAAGTTGCATAAAACTTGGAATCCAAGTACTACTTAGGCTTGGGCAAGTTGTAATATGAGTGGAAGTCATGTGGCTAGTATCAGGAAAGTTGCTACCCACTAACATTATTGAGCACCATGTTCTTAGTGTTCAGACCCTACAGTATCCATTTTATGACATCGACACAAGGTAGCACAGGATATCTGTAGGAAACTTTGTGAATCCCCGATCGCTTGATGTTCTCATAGACTTCCCTATCTTCCAGTTCTTTTGTGAACTCCTTTAAATTGAATACATCTTTGATGGTGAGCCATGTGATAGTAGAATCTTTGTCAATAAATCATTGGGTGTCTGACAAGATATGTACTCCTGTTAAGATATTATCCACAGCATCACTAGTACTGCTTTCTGTGACCTCCTTTAATGTTCCTTTTTTGGAGGCATGGTGCTAGAGGATAATGAAAGAATGATGTGTCGTGGATTTGCAGTACCTGGTGAAACGAATGCACTCATGGTGATAACAAGTTAGTTTCGCAATATATCAACTGACCAAACAATCAACTACAAGCAGAAGACAAACACTAAGAAGATGGATTGCATAGTGTTGGGCATAAGGGAGGGAGGGTGACATCATTGGTCATTGGGAATGCATATTGCACAACATCTGAGGAAGGATTGTGTAGTTCTTCATTGCAAGGGAGACTAACTAAGAACTGAGACTACACATTGCATAGTTTTTGCTAGAGAGAGGCCTTGTACTATGCAATGCATTGTTTTAGAGGAAAAGGAGGGCTCACTATTGATTGTGATTGTTTAATGTGAAGCTGGGGAGCCAAGGGATTGCACAATGCATAATTTCAAAGGGCATGGGGAGGCTTCTTCTGGAAGAGATTGCACAATGCGTAGTTGAGGAGGAAAGAAGGCTATGAGAATTGCACAATTTTCTCTTACAGAAGGGCATGCTCTAGATCTATTGACTGAAGAGAGGAAGGATGTGGATCATCCCAAGATTCATTCAAACATGTCACATAGATCGAGCAAGAAAGATAATGAAATTAAGAGTACATGCATGCATAAATACACCCGACAACAATCATTACTGGTAGGCAAAAAGACAAGAAATGCAACGTGACACCTAAAAAGAAGTTCAGAAGACTAAAACAACACTTACAGAAGCTAATAATAGTAGAATCGACACTTGTTATAAGAAAATCAGGACAAAATGACACTTGCGAAAGCAAAAGTGACAAAAAACGACGATTGAGAAACTTACCTAGAAAACAACGCAAATGGAATCCAAGGATCCTTATGCTCATGAGAATAGCTAGAGCTCCAAATATGAGTGTGAGAATGAGCTTTAGGATGGGTTTTTTTTATATATATGAGCACTCACGAGATCATGGTTAGGGTTTTGGATGCGCATTCTTAAAATCAAGGAGCCAATATTAGTTGATTGACACATGGTAGGTGATTAATTCAGAAACATGTGCCACACTGCTAATTAGAAGTGTGCATGGTTGTCCTCGAGAAGTGTGCACTTCCTATTTTCAAGGAATGTGCAATTGGCTTACTGTGGGAACTACACAGTTCACTGGCTCAAGGAGCTGCACAATTTGCTTTCACAGTGAATTGCACAATTTTTTTGCCACAACTGATTACGTAGTTTGATCTCACATTTGGTTGCGCAATTGCTAGTCTTAGAGGGTTGCACAATTCACTTCAATAAGGAGTTGTGCAATTCATTATGACAGAGGATTGCACAATGCCTCAAAGGAAGGCACACAATCAATGTTCATCAAGGAAAGACAACTTGTTTCCACAAAGTGCTTTGTTTATCTTCAAAAGTTATGCAACGATTGTCGACAAGAACTGATTGTCATGAAGGAGTGCTCGATAGCTATTAAAAGGAAAGGAAAATTAAGGCATCACAAGATTAACATGAGAAAATGAATCATTGCGACACCTAGTAAAAGAAGAAGAAAGCTTGATGCAAGTTGAAATGACAGTTCTTATGGTCAAAGGGAGGCTCCAAAATCAATGCATGGGCAAAATTTTGGAGGGGGGTTGTAGTAGCTACAATAGGTACATTTATCAAAACCTATTGATTTTATCCTTTTGAGGAGAGCATTCTTGTATTGTTTCCACATATCCAATTGTTTTGATATACTTTTATAACTTTGATTTAAAGTGCAATGATCTATCTTCTATCCAATGAAACCAGTGACACTTAATTTGGATATCCATAGAATGATATGTGAATATTTCCCCCCACACACTTATTTGAGACTACTTATAGGATTAATATATACTTCCCAACTTCCAAATCATATAACTCCAAATTCATAGTGAACTAGAATATTAAATGTTATCACAGGTACTTCTCTATGTCTTCACAATTTTCTAAAAGCTTCACTATGTGAAACTTATTATAAAATAAGTTATAGCAAAAATGTTAGGATGACCCATTTTGAATGAGCCAAGCTAAGGATCAGGTCGCAAGCTTTGAAATCAAAGGTTATGAATTAAATTCCCAAATGGGATAAAATGAGAACAAAGAAGTAACTCCACACACTTAGAATAATATGGAGTCAATTAGCAAGAAGCCACTTTTAGGGGCCAACCTCCCTTTACGAGATTATATATATATTTGCAAAAGGCAAGATTCTTACACAAATGAATCTCCTTTATTATAAATAGGAGATAAAATGAGAATGATGTAACTTAGCATTATGATGACCTAACTAACAGGCTTATTCAATGTGCAAGAAAATCCCTACTTTAAATGTCAATCCAGGATCGAAAGCTTTCAAAACATTGTGCACTATTTATGCAGTTTTGGAACCTAAATTCCTAAGCCTTATTTGGTTTTAAGAAATTTATACACTATGGGCAAATTTATATAAAGAACTAACAGAAAATTAGATGACATATTATGGTTTATATTTTCTAATTAAAAAAAGTACAGTTCTAAAATAATATATTTAACTTGACAGTGAAATTCTAACGTAAACAAATTCATCTATTGCTACATTAATTAATTACAATAGTTCAAATAAACAATAACTAATTATATGAAGTAAAATTACAGTGACCGGTAAATAGATTCAAAAAATGAACTATAGTGATGCTACAATAATTAACTGCAGGGCATGCTATAAGAACAAATTACAACTATAGAAAAAACTAAGTTAAAATCAAAACAAAAATTAAATTGCAACTACAATAGAAAAATTAACTACAAGGCATGCTATAAGAACAAATTACAACTATAGAAAAACTAAGTTAAAATCAAAATATAAATTAAGTTGCAACTACAACAATTAAGAAAATAACTAACAACGACAACAAATATTAACTTATCGTGAAATTACATAATTCTGCTAAAAAAATCTATCTTGAGATGAAATGTGTCCTAAACACACTAGAAGCATAAATTTTTTACATGAATATCATTTACATTAAGTAATCATATGTATAGGTAACAATAAATGCACAAAATAGAAAGAAATAAAAATAAAATAAAATCACCATAGTTGTAGAGTGATCCTTGCTCTACAATTCATTGTGATCAAACAAGTACATGCTTAGCTACACCATAATCCAGAAGAAATATTTACTATGTATCATAAATACGAAAGTAGTTAAAACATTCAAATCCTTTATGGTTCTCTTATTCTAGAATTTATACAACAACAAAAAAACACTAATTGCTATGCAACTAATTTACAATTTTCCAGCGGTTCTTTCCTTGCATGAAGGAAAGCAACCATTTTTCTGTTCAAAAACAAACTACAACTACCAACAACCAAATTGTTTGAACTAATTGCATGAATTCTGCCCTATATTAAGTCTGAGTAGGTTGAATGATCTTGCAATGACATGGATATAATTCCATAGGGTTGAAAAAAACAATTTAATACAACTGTATGGTAAAAGTAAAATATTACAAAATCATATTATGTTGCTTTTTTTTATAAAAGATTATGTAGCAATTTTTTCTATACTTTTTCGACTATGCGAGTATAGAAAAAATTTGTAGCATCTGTCATTCTCATTTGAATGGCTCAATGTTGGTGAAAGACTCTTCAACAATTATTGCTAAAGAGAAATTTTAACATGTAATTTCTAACAAGATATTCTACAACCTCTCTTTTAACATGAAAGTAAATGTTTGTCTTGTTTAAACCTACAAAGCACACATTATCCATCCAAAGCACACCATAACATATAATGTTGTTAATATTCTATTAAAATCCTCATTCCTTCACACATAATCCAACCATGTTAGGTGTGGCATAAAATGGCAGAAATTGAGGTAAAATGAGGAAATGGTGAAGGAAAAGGGCTAAATTTTAAATGAAAATGGTGGTTTAATATGTAATCAAGGATGGCAATAATCGACCTCGTCACTAATCATAACTAAGATACTAACATTTAATGAAGGTTAAGGCCTTAACATCCACAATAAATAATTGAAATAATAATGGAACATGTTAAACAGACATGGACAGCGAGAAAGAATGGGAAAGATAAATCATGCAGTACATTTTTTATTCACAATTGATATACATTTATAGTACATTTGGTGATCGTTGGGATTCACATCCCAAGGTCCCTTGGACTGCTTTGTCCATTCGGCTTCCACACTAACCCATTTAGGATTAGGTGTCCAACATTCCCCCCCTTAATCCGAAAGGTTATGTATGAGTCCAAGAAGAGAGCTGTAATACAAAATGTGCAAAAATGCATGGCAGCACTAGGCTGAATGTGCTCTCTGAAATGTTGGTATAAAGGGCGGTGGTTTAAGATGACCACCAACACTGGAACGCTTAGTTCAGTTCCTGGAACTCTTCCAAAACTGGCAAGAAGCTGAAGTCTTCTGCTAGAGGAAGTGATCCTATTGTTTTAAAGAGGGAAACCTTCAACCATAAAAGGGAGGTCTCACCCCGCATAAAAGGTAAAACTTCAACCTGAAAGGGAAGTCTCAACCTGTGATGGTTTAAGGATGACCAACAACTCTGGAATGCTTATGCAATTCCTGGAACTCTTCCAAAACTGGCAAGAAGCTGGAGTCTTCTGCTAGAGGAAGTGTTATCAATTTTGTTCCCGGAACTCTTCCAAAACTGGCAAGAAGCGAAGTCTTCTGCTAGAGGAAGTGTCCCATATTTCCAACTAAAGGCATGTTCAGCCATCTTTGTCTCTGGCTACAACTCTGAAACTGGTGTGGCAGGTTGTGGCTCAGGCTCGCTTGATGTGGCTTTGAAGCTTGTAGATGACCATCATTTCCCCCCGTCAGATACAAGGTGAGATGATGGAGAAAACTCAGCTGCAAGACTGTTCAATATTCTGGAACAAGTTCTGACATGTGTTTGGAATATCTTCTTGGCTGTTGATGCCCATTGCCAAGAAGCGATCCATCCTAGATGAATCTTTGTTCTTGCAGGACGTTTGTTGCTGAAGCATTTGTGTGAAGAATGGCTAGTTTTATGGCAGTGCTTACATGGATGAAGATCAAAACAGTGATCTTTCAGATGGCCAACTCGATCACAGTGTTGGCATTTTACGATCTGTTGTTGTTGTTGTTGCTATGGAAGAGGAGCAGAGTCTGGAATAGCTGAAGTTGAACTGTCATGAGTAGCAGGTGAACTTTCATGAATGAAACCAGCACTCGGAAACTGAATGGGTTTTGAGTAGTCTGGAATATGAAAGGACAAGTCCTTGTCATATCCAAGACCAGTTCTGTGCTTGTTGTGGACAAGCTGTTCCCAAGGTCTGATGATGGGCTTGGGAAGTGCAGACTGAACTTCTGCATCTGCATGTAAAACTGTTGCTTTATTTAAATGAACAGGAACATTATTGACTTGCTGTTTATGGGAGTCTGTTTCAATCTTCTGAACAGAAACAGGTTCAGAAAGATGACTCCATTGTTGTAGTTCTTCTTGCTGCAGCTTTGTCTCAAGCTGCAAAAACTCAATATTCTCATGTGCAATTTGCAGAGAGGTTTGGATGTCAAAGAGAGTTTCTTTGTTAACTCTGACCATCTCATCAACAGTGGAATGAATTAGGATATTCAATAACTTTAATGCATCTTCAAGTCTGTCCATTTTTCTTCAATGCCACTTAAAAAACACAACTGAGGCAGTAACAACAGAAAAATAATATTGTACTCTTACTACAAGATCTTGTAAGGGCTTGTCAAGTGGCAACAATGTCGCGAAAGTGGTTGATGGAACAGGACCAATGAAAAAAAATATATAAATGTGAAGATGAGTACTGTCCTCAACTTCAAACTTCAGAGCATCTGGCTGCTATGGAAATCATGCAAAATCTCTACAAGAAACTGTTCCTAGAATGACTGCCAAAAAATGTCTTCAAAATTGCTTCAAATTCACTTCATAATGCTGATCAAATCTTCATCTTAAGACATTTCACCCACTGGCAATATTTTCACAATATCCAAACAAGAATTACACTGCTTCATTGAGTTCCAGGGTACATGGCCTGCTGTAGGTGTATTCTTTAAAACATATGATGGCACCAAATATTACTGAATCATGAATATTAGTGAAGTATTTCTTTACATTGCTTTCTAGGTGCACTCTGTGTAGGTTGCATTAACCTGTTCAATATTTCCCCTTTTAGGATTTATGTATAGAGTCAAGATAGAGTGGGACCTTATCTTATATAGCGATTTGCATTTTTCCAAATTACTAGAAATTTGGAAACACAATCGAGATCATCAATACCAGGGTTTTTCCAAACTTGCATTGCAAGAATTACGGTCCTTCGATAACATGCATCAAAAAAAGCCACTGTCAATAATAGACTGACTCGACAAACAAGAGATGTTGTTACTAGTAAACTAACTAATCCCTTTCACCTTCGAGATTCAACAAGACATGGATATCCCTCTACCATAGTTCTGTGTTTCGAGAGCAAATGCCCTCAATTACATTATAAAGCTAAAAATGGATGGATCACTACCTTTGATGTATTTCTCCAAAATTCAATAACCAACTCCCATTTCGTCACGACTCTTGTTATAGTTATATCAAAGAGCAAGTGGATGCAACCGTAGATTGCGTCAATTTATTCAGTTCATCTAACAGTTTCGAATTGCCTGAGCTTATCGCAGTGGGGAGTCTCCAAGTGTCTCGCCCACTGTCGCCTCTGTAACTCCAAGTGGCAGTATCTCCCAAGATAACAGCTTGTCTAGAAGCATATCCAACTACGTACACTCACTGTGAAATTCATCCTTCCTTGATTTTGGGTGTTTGTGCATCAATTATTCCGTTTCCTGATCATAATCAGTCTCCATGTAACACGTACCAGTCAGCTATGGGAAAACAAGCGATGGGTATTTATGTCACAAATTACCAGCTTAGAATGGATACTTTAGCGTATGTATTGTACTATCCACAAAAAACACTTGTAACAACGCGTGCCATGGAACATTTTCACTTTAGGCAGCTGCCAGCAGGGATCAATGCGATCGTAGCTATTGCGTGCTATTCTGGATACAATCAGGAAGATTCTGTCATCATGAACCAATCTTCTATAGACCGTGGATTGAATTAAAGTGAATCTGCTGCATTCAGATCATGCTACGAACAACGGAAACCACAGGAAGAACAAACAAGGGGCAACGTTCCAACTAAATCCGAGCCCTCTTCTGCTCAAAAAATGGAAACCTCTCCAGTGAGCGATTGTGACTGCTCACATGCATTCTTACAATCAATTGAATAGGGTCGCAACATTATAATTGATTGAAAATAAATGTACGACGGATCGATAGCCGGTAGATAGATGTTCAAAATAGCGATCAACCTTACACCAAAATACAAACTCTCTTATGGAGATCAACCTTACACCAAAATAAAGCAAATTTGCAATCAAATCACGCTACGGACATTGAAACCCACAAACTGTTTTTCTGGGATTCTAGTCAACATGAAGAATCAGCAGGGCCCAACGAAAAAAACATTCCCTGCGTAGTTCATTAAATCTACATCGACTTGGACAAAGCTTAAGAGATGGAAATCAGGAAGTTCGAGAATACCAATAGACACATCTGGCTGGATCCAGTTTCTAGCAAATAATCTTTGCCAATTTGATGCAGCAAAGTGTAGATATACAAACCAGAGTCCAATATTGCCGTGGTTCTTTCGGTTTAAGCAAATCGCTTCGAAGTCACCCAAGGAAATGGTTCATTCTCGCTTTCACTTTCCTGCAGCTTCTGGGCATGAGGGCGAATTCGAATTCTCTCCGTATGTCCGCAACTGGGATCAATCACAGGTTAATATTTATTTCAGATGGAGTATATGTGGCAGAAAGTTTTCACAAGCGGGCGTTCAACGCAAATGCAAATTCAAACGCACAGCATTTGCAATGAAGGCATTCGACTGTTATGGAAAGCGTTACCGCGTTAATATTGTTCAATAGGCATTCAATTGTACATGGTCTGACTGTTCAGTACCCTGTTAGGACAGCCAGTAACGCAGGTGAGAATAATCATGAATTGTCAGGTAGCGTTTAATTGTCAGGCAGCATTTTTCAGTTATGGCAGAGACAATGCAGCGCTGGAAGGGCAGAGGGAGGGCAGCGCTGGAAGGAGAGAGCGCATGCAGGCAACTAATTATATGGAGGAGCAGGTATGCAGCTTCAGGTGTGCAGCTTTAGGTGTGGGACAGAGGAGCAGGTATGCAGGCAGGACAGATTTAAACAGGTCAGCACTATTCAAGGTAACTACACAGGCCACACATCATGGCTCTGATACCATGTTAAACAGACATGGACAGCGGGAACAATAGGAAAGATAAATCATGCATTGCTATTTTATTAACAAATTGATATACATTTATAGTACATTTTGTGACAGTTGGGATTCAGATCCCAAGGTCCCTTGGACTGCTTTGTCCATTCGGCATCCA